>VZRS01007227.1:0-72650 GCA_013398055.1 Ifrita kowaldi
TTTAACCCTATGCTATCAACAGCTGCTTCTGGCCCAGCTGCTGCCAGGGAATCCTTTGAACTCAGAGTCAGCATTGGAAAAAATATGAAAAATGCAAGACAGCATCAGTTTGAGACAACAAAATCTGTTTTGTGCAATGATATAGGGAGCACATTATTTTATGATATTTTTAAAAAATTTATTTATTTACTTTAAAAAATAAAAAAAATTACTTTAAAAAATAAAATAAAAACCCCTTTATTTTACATTCTTGCAGGGAAAACAGAAGAATTTTCACCTGCATATTGAGATACTAAAAAGAAATTGTTAATGCTTGAGTGCTGTCTCCTATCTGAATAAAACTTAACCATGGACAGAAATCTGATCCCAGTGCTCAGACGCCCTTTATCTCCTGAAACCTGTGCCAACATAGCTGGCGATGCTTCTGAAGGGAATCACTATCCACCAAAGTAGACTAGACAGCAGACAGCAGTTAATTAACACAGGTTCTGGTAGGACCTTTCTGAAGGAATTCACTGTTTTGACTTGTTAAATGTTTGCTATAGCTCTCTGCAAATATTATCTGGAGATGTGTCTCTACTTTTTTAACTTGGACTCCTCATTATGTTTTCATTTATACTAACAGTGTTCTTTCCATTGAATAAAAACCTGCACAATTCCTATCTCTTTGCTTTTCGTGTTGTACTGGGCTTGCTTGCCATGGTTTTGGTAGTGGGGGGCTACAAGGATGGTTTCTGTGAGAGGCTGCCAGAAACTTCCCCCATGTCCAACAAAGCCAATGCCATCTGGCTCCATGACGGGCCAGCTGGCTCCAAGACAGACCCATTGCTGTCCAAGGCCAAACCCATCAGTGATGGTGCTAGTGCCTCTGGGATAATGTGGTTTTAAGAAAGGAGAAAACTGCTGTGCACTTGCCAACTGCAGCCAGAGAGAGGAGTAAGACTGTGTGAGAGAAACAGCTCTGTAACACCACGGTCAGTGGAGGAGGAGGGCAGCAGGCACTCCAAGCACCAGAGCAGAGATTCCCTGCAGCCCGTGGTGAAGCAGCTGTGCCTCTGTAGCCCATAGAGGAACACAAAGAGCAGAGATCCACCTGCGGTACAGGGAGGATCCCATGACAGAGCAGGTGGGTATCTGAAAGAGGCTCTTATTCCATGGGAAGCCTGCGCTGGAGCAGACTCCTGGCCTGTCCTCTGGCCCTGAGAAGAAAGTGGCCCATGCTGGAGCAGGTTGGCTGGTAGAATTTGTGATTCCATGGGGGACACACTGTGGAGCAGCCTGTTCCTGAAGGACTACACCCTGTGGAAAGGGCCCATGCTGGAGCAGTTCATGAAGAGCTGCCGTGGGAAAGACACATTTTGGAGAAGTTGGTGGAGGGTTGTCTCCTATGGGAGGGACCCCCACTCTGGAGCAGTGGAAGAGTGTGAGGTGTCCTCCCCCTTAGAAAGAAGGAGCAGTAGAGACAACATGTGATGAACTGATCATAACCCCCATTCCCTGTCCTCCTGTGCCATTGGAAGGGGGGAAAGGCGGAGATGAAGTCAGGAATAAAGTTGAGCCTGGTAAGAAGGCAGGGGAGGAGAAAGTGTTTTTCAGATTTGATTTCATTTGTCATTACCATGCTCTGATTTAATTGGTATTAAATTAAATTACTTTCCCCAAATCTGTTTTGTCCATGATGTTAACAGGTGAGTGATCTCTCCCTGAACTCCTCTCTACTCGTGAGCCTTTCATTGTATTGTCTCTCCTTTGCCTGTCTAAGGATGGGATGATAGAGCAGTGGTGGGCACTTGGTGTCCACCCAGAGTCAAACTACCAGACTTGCAGACCAACTCACTAGTAGGGAAGCCAGCAGAGAGAAAGCAGGGGAATTTATCTGACTGATTGCATAGCCTTCTGTGCGGGATTCAGACGAGTGCAATTTAGGAAAATGTCATGTTTTGGAAGGACTACTGTACTCACCTAAAAGTATTCTTGCTTGAGAATAATTCTCCTATTGATTTTAATGCAAAGAAATATATGTTTGAATATTTACTATACAGACCACATATTTTGGTAGTAGGCTTACAGTTTAAATTATTAAAAAAGAAAGAAGGAAATAGGTCATAAGTGTTTTCCATCGTTGCATTCAGACTGTTTCTGGACATAAAACACATGGAGGCAAAACTTTAAGCAAAACCAAATTCCATTATCCCAGTAGTCATTACCAGCTTAATTACAGGAGGTTATAAAGACCTTGCTATGTAGACCTCTTTGCTCTATTTGTTCTGTGCATAAACATCTCCTAGACCTCTAACTCCAAAGTTACATTTTCTTAAAACCTCTTCTATAATTTATGAACAGAGAATAGTGTACTTATTCATAGAAATGAGTGTCTAGAGAATGCATTTTACATTCTGAACAGCAAAATTTTGCCAAGTGATTTGGCTCATTGCAATCATATTACTAGGAGTAAATAAAAATGACAACTGTTCTATTAAGAATTCTCATAGCAAAAGAAGCAATTCTTACGCATTTGAAGGGAAATTGTTAATGAAGTTCCACTTTCAATGAAAGGCAAGAACACCCCCACAGTCCTTGGTCATGAATATGTCTGCTGCCTGGTTACTATCTGCTGCCCCATCATTGAAAATGTTCTGATTGGATGGGGCTTTGAGCATTCTGATCTAGTGAAAAGGTGTCCCTGACTACAGCACGGACTTGGACAAGATGATCTTTAAATGTCCTTTCCAACCAAAACCATTCTAGGATTCTGTAATTCATTTGCATGACAGAGAGTACTTCCCAAGAACCTGGACATAACTGCATTGCTTAAAATATTCCAGACAGTAGTCCTTGATATGATGACTGTATTATAAAGAGAAATTAATAGCAATCAAATGCTGGAAACAAATTATATTATATTGATCTAACACAGTTAGGTGGTGATGACTTAATTTAGGCCAAAGTCTCAGTTAAAAGGTATTGCGTCACTACACCTGCATCGTGTTACCAGGAAGGGAGTGGGTGAAAGCTGTCAAAAACATAGGGAAAGAAAATTAATTAATCAATTATTAGAAGAACAAAATGCATAGAGAAAACTTTGCATAATTTTACATGAGATAAGCACAGTAGCACATCTATAGATCTGGGCAGATGGAGACTCCATTTGGCTGAGTTCACAGTTCTGTACTCAACATGAGCATAGAAGTGCCAGACTTCTGAGAAAGGGCAGAAAGTATTAGTTTCTGAAAAAGAAGGCTGAGATCCATAGAGACCTGTTGGCAAAGGTTTCCAAGAAGCCCTAAATCAGTACAGTGCCTCACAACCTTTTTGTTTTCTTCACATTTTGAAATTCAGCATTTCCATTTCACGGAGACGTATTGCTATTGGGATACTTGTTTGCATACAATCTGGAATCAAGCCACGCTTATTTTAAATAACCTAAAGACCTTTCTTTCATCCATATTTTGTCAAAATCTTTGCAATTAATTTCTTGGGTTTAATATTTGTGGGGTTTATGGGAATTTAATTCTATTTTTTTCATGCAATCAGCTATTGTAGATGCTTTTTTATCTTGCATTCAGCCGCTGCTGTTTAGGAAAGAGTGAAGAATTTTCACTTGCTTTTGAGATCTGGCAATAACCTTTTAATGCCATAATCAAAGAAGATGGATCTTGTGTTACAGCGAGGCTTGGATATACTAGGCTTATTGCCTCACACAGAGTGTGCACGCAGGCAAATGAAAAATAATTTTAAAGCAATGCATGCAAGATGTTAAGTATCTGTAATCTTAAGTAAGACACTGCAGGTGAAGAGTCACACTTTCATAGGAAGAGATTTTCTAACCTAGCAAGCTAAACTTCCATCAGTTTTTTGCAAAAACTGCCACAAAAATCCATTAACAATGTTTAGAGGCAAAGTTATGGAGTGACACTGATTGCATACAGTAATTAAATTTGTCCATGCATGGTTAATAGCTGTGTACGGTTAATAGAGAAAGGAAGGGAATCTGGAAAATATGTGGGTACACAGTGGAAGCAGTAGAGCAGATATTTAGTTGACCTTTATGTTTCAAGTTTTTTGACTCACTCTACTTAGAAAAATGAATTTATGTCATAGTTAAGTGCAGTTTGGATTAAAGCAGATTTTTAAAAGAAAAGTTACTTAATTGCCTGGAATACTATTTATAATTTGATAGTGTGGTGAAAGTAAGGCACCACAAATTAGAATCTTTAAAAGAGATAACTTCTAAAAAAAGCCAAAATGAAAAAAGTGAATTATCTTCTTTTAACCAGGGTATTTTCTATGATGAAATGACATGATATGATATATGATTAAAAACACTGCCTTTCCAGGCTTGAAGTGGGAATAGACTTCAGGAAATCATTTTGTAATGGGAGACGATTAAGCAAGGACCGTCAACTTGTTTCTTTCCTTCCCATGCCAGGTTTAAAAACAGATTTGCCCAGACATTCTGTCTGGGAATGGGAGCCACAGTATTTTTGATTGATAAGTACAGACATAGACTTCCACAACAGTATTTTATATTCCTTCCTTTCACACATATTTAACTAGTAATTAAAAAACAAGAACAACAAAAAATCTGGAATAAGTTTTTGTCTACTTTGTCTCAGTTTCTCTTACAGCTCTAACAATGCTAAATAAATTTTCAGTTGGCTGACATCTGGCATGCAAAATCTGAGTCCAACATATTAGTGTGATAAAGTTACAAAAATTTGAAAATGAGATCAGATAATTTAGTGGGAAGTATGCTTAACCAACAGTGCTTTGCAGTAACAGTGCACTGTGCAACACGTGGAACATATGCTTCAAAGGTGAATATGTGTTTCTACACACGAGGTCAATGACTTATTTCTGTTAATGAAAAAGAAAGGGTTGTAAATAACTCAGGTTCCACCAAGATTAAAGAATACTTATGGTCTCTATTTAGCTTTCTCAAACACACAATGGCAGGTTAATTTGGTTGGAACTTAATTTACAGATTTAGAGTGCTTGTTCTAATGCAGGAAATGTATTAAATTTACAGTGCTATTAACTTGATTTAAATTCTTATACAAAGGAAATATGTTTATCTCTTGTGATTTTGGATTTGTAGTGGAATACCATAATAGTAATGTATCTTAAAAAATAATGTTGGCTTATAAATTTCTTTTTTAACTATATAAGATGATTCTTCACAGTAATATAAAATCTGCTCAAGTAATAGAACTACATTGACTTTTCTGTCAAACTGGTAAAAGAATCATACAGAGGCAGCAGATCCAAGTCCAATTCTGTAGATCTAAAGGCCAGGAAAACCTGTTATAAATTAAGATTATAAAACCACAATCACAATTTATAGTAAGAAATATCATAGAATCACAGGACAGCCATTTTTGAAGGGACCTTGGAAGATCATCTGGTCCAAACTTTCACAAGAATGGGAGCCTAGATGAGATTATCTAGCATGCTGTGCAGTTGCATCTCAAAAAAGCTCTAGATAGGGACTCTGCCACACCCCATTCCAGTGAATGATTGTTGGTAGTTAATGTCTTTCTTGTGCTGAGGTGAAACCTATCCTGGTGCAACCTGCTGCTTCTGGTCTTCTCCATGTGACTCATTGTGAAGAAAGAGCCTCTGCTGTCTCTGCAGCCATGTTTTAAGTATTGGAATACTGTGATGATTTCCCCATAAGCCGTCTCTTCTCCAGAGAAAAAAGACCTAACACCTTCAGTCTTTGCTCACAAGGAAGGTCTTCTGGTCCTTTGGTCATAGTCCTGGTCCTCCTGTGGAGCCCCTCTGGTTTCTCCATGTCACTCCTGAATTGTTGGGACCAGAGTCTAACACAGTACTCCAGGTACGGTCTGACGAGGGCTGGGTAGGGTGGGATGATCACGTCTCTAGCTCATCTGCTAGTGATGCTCCTGCAGATTCAATACAGAATGTGATTTACCTTTGTTGATACAGAAGTGCACTGCTGATTCGTGTTCAGCTTGTTGTCCACCAGAACCCCAAGAGCCATCCCAGCAAGGCTGATCCCCAGCCACATAGATCCTATTCTGCACTGGGCTGTTTGGTTGCTTTCCCCCAGGTGCAAGACTTCGTACTTGTCTTTGTTAAACACCATACTGCTAACCCACTGCTCTCAAAGTTTCTCCAGGTATTGAAGACTACATACTGTTGCTGCAAAATTGTAAAGACACCACATAAGTTCTATTGGCAAATAATTCATTTTGAATACAATAAATTTTGGGAAAATATACCATATAAAGTAATATAAGAAACTTCCAGTTGCATATATTTTTTTATTCTGAACCACTGTTCTGTCCCTAAAGTATTTAAATAGAAAGGGTAAAATTCTCCAGACAGATTATTTAGCTGAATTAGGGATTTAGAAGACATGGGTTCAGTAGGTATGATTATGATTCTGATGTTTCTTCACTTCTGAAATATTAGGACTGACTTTAAACAAATATTTCTATGTAGTACTTAAGAAGCTCCAATACAAGAAGCCAAGCAGACCTCTAGCTCATGCTCTTTCTGCATGCCTGGCTTCTTCCACAATGCCTACACAGTACTGCCTACTGCTAACCACTTGGCAGGCAGCAGCTCACACATTCTGTGTGGAACATATTTTTGTGTTACTGTTGTTCTTTCTTTCCTCTTTCTTGACCTTACCCATCTGCATGTTTTGCCTACCAGTTTTGTCATTAGCATAGACCCTGATCCTTAAAATGCTTAAGCACGTGGGTAAATGCAATGTGTTATGTATACCTTTTTGAAGGTTCTAGCTTGTGTGAATTCTATTTTAAAATAATCTTTCCTGCTGGTGCTGCTGCTTAGCTTACTTGTTAAGATTGCCTTGTGATCTTAGGACTAAGGTTGCATTGTGAAAGGCATTTTATGAATACAAGGTAAAATCGTGTTCTTATCTTCTGTCTATGAGGATACTGGGTTATTCTATACACCATAATAAGGTAGTTAGTATTAAATGACCTTTCAATAAAAGAAATATTTGCCTTGGATGTTTTTTATTTAATTTTTAGTTTCTATGAATTTTAATAGAAGATTTTACCCATCTTTTTTCTGTCCTTTGATTTCTTATTTTATTTACTTCTGGAATGACATAATATATGAAGATTTGATTTCTTAGAACAGTTTCTGATGCTGTCCTCTTTGAAATCCAAAATATGAAATTAGAATGTTAAGTGTCTAAATACCTCAGATGCAATATGAGACAGTTTTCAACTGCATATTTTAATTTTGTGAAATAATAAATCAGAAGCAAGAATTTTACAGCCCACTTCCTAAAATCTTTGGGTTTAATTCTTTTTGGCTTTTGTTAGTTTGACAAATCAGCATGCAAAGACAGGAATTAAGTGAGCAGAAGTAGCTCTACTTGGAAGAAATAAGAAGAAGAGACTTTCAAAAATCCTAAACTCTTCTTGTGTGTAGGAACTAGAAATCCACTTACATTCTGCCTGGACTACAGATTATGTGCTAGAAAGCCTAGGTAATTACAGTTTTGCACATCTCTGGAGTATGTGTTTTTTTGCTTTACCTCTATCAATGAACAATTTTGAATTTTTTCCATGAAACTTATTCATAACCATATGCATATATATTGACACCTTGTATTTGCTTTCTAGAAAATTATCTCTGTGCTCATAGTCATAAATACATTAATGGAATTAATCATTCAGTAAAATTTAGCATCTGGAATTGTATGACTTTCATAATAGATCGATAAAACCTTTCCTGCAGATATTTCTGAACAGTCTGTACCTACAAGGAGTGGAATAAAGTACAAACATTATCAAAGGTATGACAATTAAGTAGGAGATCTAGGTATTTTGATGTTATTGAAAATATAAATAATATAAATATTATCAATACACACATTTTGATTTTATTAAAAATTATTACAGAAATCTTATCTTCTTACTCAAATATAATGACCTTAAAACCAAACTTACTTTAGACCAAACACTATGTAATAAGCGTATGCCAGAATACATAATCTTTTTAGCTGATGTATTAATAGAACTCTTGCTGAAAAAGTATGACTGTTTTATTAAAGTTGTCTCAAAACAGTGTTCCAAAAGACTTCATTAGCAATGAGAAACTGGAAGATCACCATCAAACCAGGGCATAAGCACTTATGGACATGTTTATTTGCTATTATTGCCCCTGCCCATAGATGGCTTTCCCTTGTAAACCACCTGGGAAATGAACTGAACTGTCACCTACAAACTTTTAATTCTGAGTTTTATCCTGGGTTTTAGAGCAGCATTTTAGTGTGGAATGAAGAATGAAAAATTTGGTTTTTACAGACAAATTTTGTAGGATGCTGTTACACTTTTGGGGTATAGCCTTTATCCAAACTACCATCACTGAGCTCAAAGCACTGAATTAAAACCTTCTTTAAGAAATTCAAACCTATAAATATGTTTAATCAAAATTGTTACTGTACACATGAAAAAGTAATTTCTGAAGAATTTCAACTAATTTTAGGTTATATGTCCTTAAAACATGCATTTGAGAACATTTGTTGAGTACCTTAATGTCCTTCTAGATTTCTCACATATTTTCAGAATAGGTTGAAAAGTTATTGAGGTGGTAGTGTTAATGCATGTGCATTTTTCTTGTCAGGAGGGAGATTTATGTCTTAAAGGAGGGAGGTTGATGTCCCCTTAGTATTTTTTATCTTTCAGATATAATAGTGTCATTTATTAATAATTATTATTATGGGATGATTGAGATCTCAACCAAAATATTTGATATATAGGAATAGACTTGTAAATGAGCTCTTACTGAAGAGAGAACCATCCAAGAGGAGTCTTTAGTCTCCCCTATCAAACAAAAAGCATAATGTGCCATTAATTCCACAAGGTTCCCTCCAGGGAGTGCTGGAAATAACACTGGATAAAATAGAAGAGTGTAATTGGGGAAGATGCTGAGTAAAATTGAAGGGAAGGAGGATTGGAAGGAACAATCTTGGGTAAACTGGGGATTGTGCTTCAGTGAAATGAGTTTCCCTCTGTATTGTAAAGTTCATGCTGTCCTGTTGTGCTATACACACCCAAATTGCCCGGCATGTTATTCTGCTTTTTATTTGTTATACACGTAAGTTTAAAAAGCCAGTAAATGTTGATAATTAACACTAAAATTTATTTAGCTTGTAGTCCAAACATCTTCATAGCCAGTGTCCATACTCAAACAGAATTGGTCTAGAGAACATGAAGACTGTTATTTCCATACAAATACACATTAATCCACATATGTAGACACAAAACATGCTCACAAACAGTCATTTTAACCCTGGAGTCAATTATTCTTCCTGGGAAAAAAAAACCAAAAAAACAAACCAAACCTCAACCAAATCCCAAATAATTTTGTTTTACTGTGGGTAATCACTCCCCAATAAAAAATACAAAATAAAAACACTGTCTTCAGCTCTAAATGTCATCCCTCTGAAACTCTCTCTCACGGCTGTTCTTTGGTTTCCTCTGCTTCTCTAAGCTGGGATTTCTGGATAGTTCCTCAAGAACTTTTCTTCTGGGGTATTTTGAAGTGGGACTGGTATGATTCAGAGTTGAATAAGTTTCTCAGCACAGTTTTGGGGCCAAAGATGATGGTGATTTCCACTGGATAGCTTTTCCCCTCTGAATCCAAGTTTTACCCTTCTCTGCTTCATATGGAAGCTCTTAAGCTTCTAGATCTTGTTTTCAAATTATAATTAAAGGCTATAGTGTGATGATTGGTCTGCATTTTTGTAGTTTTCTGCTTAGAAATGTCTTTAAATTAAAAAATTGAAAGAAGTTAAAAAATCCAGAGACTTTAAAAAGAAATGACTGACGAATTAATATCGAAGGTAAACCTTCTCTTTTGGTATATAAATTTCTCTTCTTGTGCCTGAGTGGTCATATGCAAACTTTTTTTTTCCCCAAACATTTTTTTTGTACTTTTAGTACAAAAATTTCCAGGAAAAAAAATGTATTCTTGAGAAGCAGACTTTAAATATCGTTTTAACATTTTTTTTATTTTGATGAAGGTAGGTAAGGGGTAGAAATGTAGATTTGTAGCATCAGTCTAGTTTTCATAGCGAATAATCAAATTTCAATAATAATCCTAGAAAATGTATTAAAATAAATAATCTTGTGCTTCTGTCAGGACAGAAGATGCAGAAGTTGGGCAATTTCAAGAGAAAAAAGGCCTAAATCGTACTGATCCAATTAATACTCCATTGAGAATTCCTGTCAGTCCTTTTTTTCCACAGCATTACAAAATTAGCAGACTAATGAAATTAATTTAATGTGCATTTTTATTTTTAAAAAGGCCTTGGTACTAATCCATGAATTTTTTGTCGAAAGATTTCAACTGACTGGTTTGGATTTTAGCACTGTTAGAGACTGAAATCCAAGTTTGAAATACTAAAGGAACATTAGTAAAAAAGACTAATGCACAGGCAACATGTTAGCAGAGAGAAGTCTAATGAGGTATAGCAGGCTGTTTAAGGGGATAAAGACTTTATTTCTATCCTAATGGCTTGAAAAAGGATACAAACATGCTTAATATATGCTCATTTAGGAATGTATATATATGTACATATAAGTGGTTGAGAGCAGTACAAATAGATTGAATCTGGAATTACAGAGTGCAAATTGAAAAGTGAGGGAAAATTAGCTTAAAAGATTTACTCAAGAGATTTACTATTACTGTTTATAGTTTGATACAGTGGCAGAGTTCTGCTCTGGTTAACAGAGTGGAGGCTGATGCCATAAACTAACAGATGTTAGTACAGGTTTTGTATAATTACAGTATGCTCTATTGACAGACTGCTGTACATTCCTTAATACAAGTTTAGCACAAATAAACCAAAGGAGATCATAAAGTAGTGATAGAATCAACTTATAGCTGCACAAATCTATTTAAAAAGAAAAATCACAATGCTAGGAGGTTTAGTTTGTAAGTGAAATATTTAAAATTTACTTGGTAAAATAAAAGAGTTAAAGTGGCCTTTTGGTTGAAGGTGGGGTTTAAGTGAAAAATAGTAAAAATGAAGAAAATGTGTGTTATTGACATAAATAAAATAGAACTGTCTCCAATGGAAAAAAAATAATAGTTATGAAAAATATTTTAGAAAGTGCTTATTGATTTGGTGTGATGCCTTAAGAGGCCACCTAAAAACAGACACTAGGCAGGAGTAAGGGAATAAAGGTGGGTATTTATTTGAAGGGCCTCCAGAGGTACACCCTGGGGAGCCAGAGGCTGCTGCCAAAATGGCCCCCAAGACGGACGACAGGTCACAAGTTCTTCACACTTTTATAGGTTTGGTTCATTTGCATATCAGGGTTAATTCTCCAATTAAACCTTCATTTAAGGATGTAACTTCCCCAAGCTTGCCCTGCCCTTTAGAGGATTTTGGTTTATACTTTTTGGGCCTAGGACAGTCTGAGTGTCCTTGGAGAGCAGGCTCGGAGAGGCTTTGTTATGTCTACCTAGCACGAGAGAGCAGAAGTTAACAGGCTACAAGAAACTCCAGAGTTACTCACTAGGCAGTACAGGGTTTGAAAAATGTGAAAGTTAAAACCTAAGGCATCAGGTGCAGGGTATAATTTTGCAATGAGAGCACACTGGGTTGCACAGGAGAGTATTTCCTTTCAGCAGCTCTGCTGTAGTGGTTTAAAATCAGCAGGGAATTAAACTCCAAATAAGTTGTGCCCCTTCCTCCTGCCCCCTTCCAGTGAGGGAGGGATAAAGGCAGTTTCAATTGGGTTGAGACAACAATTTTTTGAAAACGATCAATGAGATAAGGAAGAAACAGTAACAGCAACAATATTAATGAAAAAGTATACAAAAGAGGGAGTGATTTACACACAAAAAGGTGCTCAGCACCCCGACGAGTCCCATACGGCTCCCTAAACAAAGACAACAGTGGATGACTCCACAGCCTGGCAGTGACGTGTGCTTTTCCCAAGCCAAAGGCAAGACGGTGGACATTTCTGCAGCTGGCGTTCCCCAAGACAATGAAAAACAATGACAGACCAACCACAAAGCCGGATCATCCTGCACTGTGCTGCTCCACCCCTTCCAGCACCACGCCCACCAGCAATGAGGTGGGTGGTATAGAATAGCAAACTAGCCATGCCCACATGCCTCTAGGCTCCGCCCCTACACAGCCCCTGTGAGAAAAACTAGGATACCTACCCAAATTTTTGTCTGTGAATATTTAGGACAGCAGAAAAGCCTTCTAAAGTTCACAAATATTTCTCTGCATGCAAAGTTAATATGATGTACAAATGAATATCAGGAGTACTCTATACAAATATCATGTCTCTGATTGGGGTCAAAAGGACTTCTGCATTCTGTATTATTCACTGTAGGTCAGCCCACTGTAAAGTTCTGCCTATATTTCAGGGAGTTTGGATCAGATCCTGGAGCAGCATAGCAATTTTTTTTTTAACTTCTGACCTCTTCAGTCTATGTTTTACTCACTAGTTAAACAGATCAATTACCATTATTAACATTAATAGAAACTTTTCATCAGTATTTTCCATAATGGTCTTTTGTGTGATGGGATCAATTTTCTTTTTCCTCTACTAAGAAGGTAAAATAAATTTTAAAAAAATCAAAGACTCTCTAGGGATCCAGAAATTTGAAATTCTACATAGTGCCTATTTGATGAAAAATGAACAAGAGTTTACTTCTGAACATGACTGTAAATTGTTAAGGATTACTCCTGGAGGTGTGAGATATTATGCAGTTTTCAAAACAGTGGTTTAGGCCACTCATTGCAAGTGTGGATGGATACACAGAAACTATAACTGGCATAAATATAGTTGTATGAGAGCCCTGGGAACGGTCTCCCATTTTGTATTACAATAATGTAGCTGCATAGTAATTTAGTATTTTTCTGTTTCTGTAGTGCAAGTTATGGTGATACTTTAGGTATCACAAAATACGTCAAGGAGATAGGCATACCTAGCAGATCTTCTCAGTCTAGTGGTTTTTAAGAGGACTATTCACTGAAATCATTATTCCTATTATGAGTTTAACAAAAAGCTTCTTATTTGAAAATGGCAAGTACAGAGCAGAGGTAAAAAAAAAATTATTGTGCTCTAATGGAGTGGACCCGGTCATCTTGCAACGTCATTTCTCATTCATTTTGAATGGTTATAGTTTTTGAAAAACAGGCTCTTGTTCTGTTCCTGTTCTTGCCATTTTTCCCCTTGATCTGATTATGTAATTTAATGGATTCACTTTGGCAATGGTGAGTAAAAAGGCTGTATAAATTCAGGTTATGGGTACAGTCACTTAGGATGCAGGTATTACTCTTGATTGACTCTAAGGGAGTTGGCTAAGTTCTCTTTTACAGGAGCTTAGCAGTGTTAGCATGGGTTACAGGTGTTTGATTTTGTGGATAAAAGAAGAGGCTTCAATAACTTCTTTAAATCCCTCTAATGACAGTTTTGAATGAAGACATGAGCTCCCTGCATTCATCTTTCTAATGCACAGTGTGAAACTTCTAGCTGCTCTGCTAGTATAAAGAATCTTTCTTTAATTATAATAACTTCACTAGGATGTTATATCCTAGATGCAAGGGCCTTTTTCCACAGTACTGTTCTTCCACGTGGGATGGAAGCGGCTAGTAGCTGCATCACTCTACTGTTCTTCATAGACAAAACATTCGTGCTGCAATGTGTCGCTAAAGGCCAAAGTAAGTTTAGGGTGAGTCACCGTTGCTGTGCAAGCTGGGATGAGTAAGGTGGGGACCAGCAAGAAGGCTTTCAAGCTAAGGAAAACAAAAGGATGACCTCCAGCACAGGGCAAGAACAAATTGAAATCTGTTTTAATGAGTGTTTTGTTCTCTTTAACAAATCACAGCAAAGGAAGAAGCGGCTAGAGCAAAGAGCTAAAAATAGGATGTGATTATTTGTCGTGCTTCCACTGTTTTTACACTGATTTCAGTATGACTTTGGTCTCACATCAGCTCACTTCTGCTAGTAAAGTAAATTAAAAGCAGATTAAAGCTGATACTGCATATTTGTGTTGCGAACTTTTCTCAGGTCACTTCAGTTATTGAAATATGTCATAATATGTAAGTGTCTCTCTAGGGATAGACATATGGCTGAGTTACTCCTGAGCAATATTCTGATATAAACTGGTACAGCTCTAATTAATTCTAACAGAAAGCATGTTCTTATCACTTTTATTTCTTGACTTTGTAATTCACTAACTTGATTGGAGTTATGATTTTTATCAATGCTAATTGTTGATTCTTGTTTTGCTAATTATTCAAAATAGCCTGTTCTGATTATTGAGATATGTTGGGAGGAATACAAATGTTTAAACAAGCCTCCAAATTTGGATGTAATTTATCTTTTTGGTCTGGGATGCCTGTTTAACTTATTAAATGTTTTGTACTTTTTTATGGTTATGTCGTTAGGACTTGAACTATCATCAAAATTTAGGGCTGTGCATTCATGGTTTCTTGTTAAACATTTGACTGTGTTCCAGAATCATTGACTTGCACAGGTTTGGATGAAATTATTTTCTCTGAATTAGTCAGAAAATTCTAATTCCAGGTCAGGAAGTCCATCTAATATCCAGGGGCTAGGAAATTATCATTATATGTTTGACTTGTTCTTATACTTTTCCTTATTATTGTTTTTACATTCCTTCAATATTTCCTGCCTGAGAAAAGAGACGTCTACAAATGTTCAGGTGTGCATGTGCTGTGTGCATATGTATGTCTAAGATGCCAATGAGTGTGAAGAAAACAGAGAAATTGAATTATTTTTTTTTAGAAGGATATCTCTTGGTCATTACCATCACATAAAAAATACAAAATCATACCATGTAAACATGAGGCAAAGAACGAAAACAGAACCTCTCCCCTGTAGAATATTTTTCCAGTATTTTGAAATTCGGTAGCAGAAGGTTGATGGAGACAAATTCTGTGACTTGTTTTTTCAGTGTTAGATAAAATAATGAATGGCAATCTAATTTGCATTTATGCAAACTAAGGTAAAATTCTGTGTTTGAAATTGTGAGGGGAAACAGAAAATATATTCTATATTGTGTACAGAAAATATATTCCACCTCAAATTGTGTGCTCCTGTTTCTGTGCCAGTATCTGTCTGAACATTGAGAGGACAGTGGATGGGAGATGGATTCTTAATTATTGATCTGTGACAAACGCAGATTTGTCTTAAGGTCTGGCATGCTGTGGGAATTGATGAGTAGTACCAAGGAAGACAGGAAATATAATCCTAGATAGAGTCACAGAGCCTGGAGTTTACAAGTGACAGGTACACAAAATACTTCATTGTGGGAAGTATCCAAGCCAGGCAGCTACAAGTCTGTTTTACCAAAGGTTTTCTGAGTGGAAGAATTGCTGGAAAAATTGCAGTCTCTGACTGGAATTTCAATCACATCACAGTAGCTATAAAAGTATTTTCAATAGCTCTGAGTTCTGGGATTATGGTTTATGTGTGAGATGGACTACGGAAAGGCACCTCTGCTAAGGAGTCATACGCCGCTGTTGCCAAACATATAACTTTTAAGACCATTAATTACTTTTAATGGCCATTAATTACTGTCATGTCCTTGGTATGAAGTACAAGTTGCAGCTGACTATATATGATATGCTGGCACAAGGACAGTGCCTGGGTGTAGGACAGGACTTGAACTGCAGATCCCAGTGGAGGCTACAAAAAGATATGTGTACTTTCCTTCAGAAGACCCCTCACACTCCACATAGGAAAAGATGAAACTGAATTTTTGTCTTTTTGACAACAAAGCTTGAGAAGGTATGCCTTCATGGAAGCCACCGAAGTTTGTGCAGTAC
Source organism: Ifrita kowaldi (assembly GCA_013398055.1). Classification (NCBI taxonomy): domain Eukaryota; kingdom Metazoa; phylum Chordata; class Aves; order Passeriformes; family Cinclosomatidae; genus Ifrita; species Ifrita kowaldi. The sequence goes on from VZRS01007227.1 coordinate 15,836, forward strand.
AGAACAGTGCTAACAAGATGGTATAAAACTAGCTAGCTTACGTCTCATGGCAATGTATTTGTGGAACCCGAAAAACAGGATCAATTGCCTCAGTATAAAATGGAGTCTGATACTGCCATAACTTGCATTTATCTCTTATACTTTTCCATTTGCTTAAAATTGCATTAATTATTTCTGTATAGATGCATTAGGACAGTAACAACCTATTTTATGACATTGTTAAGATAGGTAGTTTTTGCCTATTTCTTTTCTATCTGAATGTACAGATATATTTTTCATATATAATCAAGAAAACACACCTTGCACACAAAATTAATATTTATCTTTTGACTGTATAGCTATAGAGGAAATATTCAGCTAGCTTATCTGAATTGCCTAATTTCTTCATTTATTGGTACTTTTTTCTTCTGCATCTCAGGATGTCTGTTCAGCAGTCATTGGTTAAGAAGATGGAAATGTTTGCTCCTGTGTTCAAAGTAATCTTCTAGATTTGCATTGTCAGAGGCCATCACCGAGGGTTTTGAACTTTATGCAGCATTTACATGCCTAAAGACAGTGGCAAAAAAGTCCTTGTACATACTCAGCTGCACGTTTAGATATCTGGGTATCTTAGAAGATCTGGTCCGTGTATTTCACCTACTAATTTTGCTGAGAGAAATTGTAGAACAAGAACAGGATTTCAAGCAAGAATTTCCAAATTTCATGTTTAGTACCGTGGGTAAATGAACAGATATGCACTTGTAATATAATTCATATGTTATTTTTCATATTATCATCCCTAAATCCTTAAGATTTTCACACTACTTGGTTCTCAAACTGCTATCACAAAGTACTGTGACTATTAAGGGGAAGAGAAGTGGAACTAGCACTAAATTTTAGGCCTTTACAAGGTCTCATCTCCACACTGCATTTCTCAGTACAACTAGGACATAACAGAAAAAGTATGTCTGTGGAAGAATATGGGAATATCCTGAGAGCACTTTAAAAACCCCAAAAATTTATCTCCCATCCCTTTTGCAAACCATCAAAGCAACTGCAATTCCCTCTTCAGGTATTTCTACAGTCTGTCTGATCAGTTTCACTGAAAAAAATCCATATTTGTCTGCTCATTTCTTGGAGTTTTAGGGTTGCTAATCATACTCTGGCATCTTTTTTAGGCATGTAGAACCCCCTGTTCATTAACTTACCAGATTATGGCTCATCATCACATGATGTAGAAGTTTAACGTTTGGAAGTTTAATAATTGTTTTCTGTAAGTAAGACTCATAAACTCTCCTACCCCTAGAATGTCTTTAATTCTCAACTTCGGTGTTGCCCAGATAGAGAGGAGGAGTCTGCATTTTAATTCTGATGCTGAATATTCAACCTTTTTTGAGTATTTTTTACTGAACCCATCCAACACTTCTGCCGTTTATATTAGGATAAAGAGAGAGGCTCAACGAGATTTTTTTGAGGCATGAAGCAAGACTACTGTAGAAAAGAGAGCCATAATTGTTGCAGGCAAATACGATTCCATTAAAACTCATGAATCTGAGGCTGATAACAATAAATGAAAACCCCCCTCATAATTGTGTTGAAGAATTGTTATATGAGGCAGAAAAAAGATGGGGAATCATTCATGATGGAAAAGTCCTCTCCAACTTCTCAAAAATCTACTGTGGGTTTGTTTTGCTCTTAATAACTTCTTTCTCTGATTGCTTTGAAAATGTAGGAAAACACTTAAACTAAAAGTATTGATTTATAACATAGAACTGTACATTGATTGCACATCCTCGCTTTTCTATTCATGCCTATTATTGTGGATATTTTGGTGGATATTGCAAAGCACGTGAAGAGCAGCTTGTGCCTTGCTAAGCAGCCCTTATGGGCACTGCAGGTGTTGGGGGTCAAAAGCCACTTACCAAAACTGAGCAACTACTAAGAGCTGAGCCTGGTCTGTGACAGGCGAGAGTAATTTGATCCCTTCAATTTACCCTGGATATCCTTAAAATAGATTTGGCTCTTTTTAGAGCAGATGAGCTGTAGAGAGCATCAGTGGAAATGGAAACCAGCATGAGGCAGGCTTGCATTAAATAGCTTTATAGGAGGCAGACTTGTATTAAATAGATTTATAGAAGAATGCACTACATGCTACTGAAATCAACTAGTGCTGTCATTCCTTATATCTGCTTCAAAATTATCAGTACCAGGTTGGGGTTTTTTTGTAGATTGTAAAGAATGAGTATGTACCATATCTTTTATAGCTCAAGGACACATATTTTTAGGTGTAAGAATTAATGATTCACATAAAATATTGTTACCAAAAAGTGTGCTTCAGAATAAGGCAGCATTATAATAAAAACTCTGCAATTGACACTGAATTATTATTTTATTTTGTCTAGCACTGTACATGTTGCAATTTCTGTAGAATGAGTACTAAATCCATAGAGTGCTTAGTTTACTGATTGCCCACTGCCTACTGAATATTGATTTTTTTTTAAGTATGGATACTAGATTAGAAAACCCTAAGAGCAGTCTGCCAGTACTTGAAACTTCAAATTTTAAAGTGTTCTTTGTCTTGATGGACTCAGTTTCAAACCTCCTTTCATTTTCGATGTAATTTAATTGCTAGGTATTAGACACTGTATCTGTCTGACCGTGTGTCAGCAGCAGCAAATTAGCCACTTAGACATCTAACTACGAATATTTTCCCCTGCAGTTCACTGCATGCACTAGGAGCACATTTTCTTTTGTCAGAAGAGTATTAATTCTAGAGGCCTGACTGAGATCCACCTAAAAGTTTTTTCTTTTAAGTGTTAGCTTTTAAAGACAGCAGTAGGCAATTGCACTAAAATCCACAGGAAAAAACCTACAAAAATTGGGACACAGAGACTGAAAAAACAAGCTGTATTTATTTTCCCTGTTACCTAGAAGTGAATGTGGAATTCTATTTTTAATATTAATTTCCCAGAACAGTTTTGAAGATGAAACATTTTTCACTGGCACTGTTTCACTGATAGATCTGGATACAGGGCTCAGCTCCAGATTTCTGTCCACTCACCCAGAGGAGCTTGGAGACATTTCTGATGTTGTGGTTCCAGCCCCTGGGCAAAGCACTCGTGGACTCAGTGACCCCAGACCTCCCTTGCCCTTCGCCTCCTGTTTGCCTCCTCACAGAATGTACTTCCCAAATGTGGTGCAATGTCTTGGCCCTCAGCATTATCGTAGCTCTGCCAGTGATCCCTGCATAGGGCTGGCATGCAGATGGATGTCTATGCTTCTACTGTGGTGCAGCAAGGTATAACTTGGGTGGCTCTTTGTCTCTATGAGTGAAGATTTTCACTATTCTTTTTTTTTGTTGGAAGCACCATTTGCAGGAGAATGCATTTGGCACAGTAGTGCTGATGAAGCTTTTGCCTTCCCCGCAGGAAAGAAAGGGATTTTGAAGATATCACATACTGTTCAAGCAGGACGTGCTGGTCCACACCTCGCTAAATGACCTCTCTTGTTAGGTATATCAGCCACAATGTGATTTACTAATTTAACAAGCCTGACAGAGCAAGAAGAGTGAGGTGGAAAAAATACAGAGCAGAGATTATTACATGCAAATCATTGCTGCTTCTCTAAAAGGTCAGTCCGTTTGTACTTAACTTTAATCAGCATATCCTTTTTGCCACACCTATCATTGCCTTATTGGTTGTTTTTAGTAAAAGAAAACTCCAAAATGCATACAGTTTCAAATGAATAACTCTCGGATATATATATATAAAATAAAGCTTTTGTGCACATATACACATGCATGCATATATAAAAGTACATATGTGTGTGTGTATATATATAGATATATATATGAATATATAAGAACCTCCTGCAAAGGAAGATTAATTACATATAGATATATAGTACATAAAAGTGAATATATAGATTTGTAAGTACATACAGAGCTATTAGCATATGAAATATTTATATAATTATTACTATTATTGTTATTCTAGACATGTAATTTTCAAAATGCCTCCCTGAGTTTTCACACTGCTTTCATCTTACTACCTTTTGAGCTACTGCTTTTGATGTTGGCACACTTCCTATTTTTCAGTTTGGTGCTTGGATTTAAAGGTAAGGTTGTTGCACATGCTGAAACCATTTGCACTGCCCTTTTAACAATAATTTAATTTCTAAAATCATTATTCACTGACCATGTTTTTTGCCAGTAGAGGAAAATCTTTGCTGACCTTACACTGAGAAAGGCCAGGGTTATCTCTTGTTAAGCCATGAACTCCTAATTTGAATTTGTAATGTTTTACACAGAGACACTTTAAAAGAGAAATTATCTTTTTCTGCATGCCGTACAGTAACTCTAATGAAGCTAAATTGCATAGGGAAACATTTTGGGCTGTAGGAAATCAGCAATGATATTGGGGTTTGCATAAAAGAAGCAGAATGTACCCCTGGAGAGGTGCAGGCTGTACTGGCAGCATGCTAAACACAGTGCAGTGATGGATGATGGATGATTGCCCATGGGAGAAAGCAAAGAATGAAAGATCTACATACACCAGCACAAAGCTGTACCATATGGCAGCACCTGCGAAGGGAGAGTGGGGAATGTATCTTATCCTGCTTCCTCTTCTCACTCCCACTCCAAAATACTTTGCTAGTGTGAGAAACCTAAACAGCAGTGGCATGAAATGCCCTCTGAAGGTTCTGGCTGTCTCTGGAAAAAGAGGAAATAACTTAGACAGGATTTGGTTTTATTTCTTAGAACTCACAATTTGACTTAGATTATTAACTTAATGCTTAGGTTCTGGATGCAAGCTCAAAACCTAAGTTTTTGGAGATCAAATAATTGCATGACAGGAAAAAAAAAAGGCAAGGGTATTAGATATCTGTGTGCTTGCATGAGGAATTAAACCCTGGATGGTTAATTTCTTTTTTAAGCTTAGTGTTTCTACATTTGTCATGATATTGAATACTGGGAAGAACCAGAAGAAAGGGGAAACATTTGACAGGTTGATTCCCTGGTCATTTTGATTGAATGAGGATGACTAGACAAATTAGGGATTTTTTGTAACTTTAATGGAAGTCCTTTACATAGATAGAAAAATGCATAAATCCTTCCACAGAACAGACATGGGAACCAAAAGGTAAACTTCTTTGCTGTCTTCATTATTCATCCTAGGTTTTCAAGAAATCCACTTCAGATGTGTCAGGCTAATTACTTCTGTACATTCTAAAATTGAAGGCATAGATCCCCTTTGTAGATTTATGATGGTTAAATGTCTCAATATAATATCTTTTATTAAAAAAAGCTGAATAAGGACTTTTTATTTTGAATTACGTTATTGCATTGGATGATGCAGAATAAAATTTTACCATTTATTTTAAAGGACTGCCAAATATTGTTTGCTAGATATTTTTATTCCACTCCATTAAAAGAAGTTTTTAGAGTAAAGTGAAGGGCTGTGATTGATCAAGTACTAATCTACCTATTCATTATGTACATGAGGGCCACATTAAACTGCAGTCCTGGCAACTGGAAAAGCTCCCTTAATAGTTTTCTTGGAATGGGCTAAGGTGGAGAATTGTACCTCAAATGCTGATACAGCGTCACATCACAGGGCATCATGTGCTGGTCTGCTGAGCTGTCTAGGTGAACCAAGAAAGAAGCATAATGACTCTCTTATCCACAAGTCAGCGCTGACAGGGACAATTCTCACCTAAGTCATTCCTAACTGCATAAGTCACAACCTATCCCCAAGAAGATGTGCAAAATTTTGTAACTCTTAAAAGAGTCTGAGCCCAGTGATGTTCCTTCTATTACTTAATTGAGGAATGATGATAAAATCTGTGGCATTCCATGGACTACAGATTTTAAAAATTACTTGCTTGCATGTGAAGACCTCGAGTGCCATCTCCAGCAGACACCTCTTCTGATCACCAAGCTGCGTTAAAGAGAGAAATTAGCCTAAGGTTCTTTTTTTTGGAGAATGAAATGTTGTGATTAAATTGATTAATAAGTCAGAAAAAAAGCTGACAGTTGGTATTTTCCTCTCAAGGATGACTTTAAAATTCTCCTTGTGTAAGCATGGGGTCCTACATGTCTAAAAACATGATACGTAATTTGTTGTGGTGGATTAGCAGAATTTTATGTAAACTTATTTTCCTCAAGAATACAATTCTTCCTCTTTCTCTCCCTCAAATATCTATTAAAAATATATTTAGGAAAAGCCAGGAGAAGGGAGCTGTCTTTCATAGATTCTGAGCCTTTCTGGAATATGAATCAACTAAAAATTAGTGTTATGGATACTCGGCAGTAGAAATTTCCATCAGTATTCTAAAGGATATTTCTATACACTGAAATGTGTCCTCTTGTTTCTGAAAGAATGTTTGCATAAGAAAGTCATAGAATCATCAAGGTTGGAAGAGGTCTTCAAGATTACCCAGTCTGACTATCCACCCAGCACTGCCACTGAAACGCTAAATTACTAAAGCATCACTCAGCTCCAGATACAGACACCTCTTGAACACCTCCAGGGATGGTGACTCCACCACCTCCCTGGGCAACGTATTCTAACGTCTGAGCACCCTACCAGTAATTTTGTTTTCTAATATCTAATCTGAATATCCCATCTCAACTAAGGCTATTTCCTCTGGTCCTCTCACTGCAAGCACACTAGAAGACACGGCCCCCACCTACTACAACCTCCTTTCAGGCAGTTGTAGAGCGATGAGGTTCCCCCTGAGCTTCCTCTTCTCTAGACAAAAGAACCCAGCTCCTGCGAGAGACTGGACTATTAATGATTAATTACTCAAAACATTTGCCCATTTGAGGAGGTGCCAGGATGCTTTGCTGAGACCTGACTTGCATCCCTTGAGGGAGGAGGTGAGTTTTGGGGTGTGTAATGGCTAGTATGTGTAAGACAGAGGGGGGCACCTATCACCACCTGGAGGCTAAAAACTGGACTTTGGAGCCAGTAAAGAGGCAAATCCCGCAAGCTGGGGTTTTAGGAGGGCTAATTGCCCTCCCTTATACAACTCTCTCAGTTGTAAAACTGCCCCATGCTGCTTTCCCCAGGGAAGGTCTGATGTGGCATAACAGGCTCAACTGCACTGATGTAAGAGGCACCCAAGCAGGTGTCGTAAACCATCAGAGATGCCCAGACACATTCCTGAAGCTTTCCACCAGAAGACTGCATGTGGTCCAAAAGTCTGTGTTGCAAGAGACCATGTAACGCTTGTCTCCATACAGGGGAGTCACCAGGGTGTTCTTGTCTAGCATGTGTGTATATTAACCCATCAGACTTTGTGTTTTGGGGGTTCTTTTCCTCACTCCTGACAGATCAAGACCATCGCTTTAACCAATGGACACCTAAATTGCAACAATCAAGTCTTGTTGTGAGATCCCTGGGTGGTGATTATGTATCTTTCTACTCTTATCTTTTCTTTCTATCTTTTCCTTATACATTTTCTCAAGTAATATTTTTGTGCTTTCATATTGGTACATTACCATAGAAAATAACCAAAATGGATACATATCTGCCCTCCATTGCAACTAAATCGTTCTAAGATAAAACCTTCCTATATCTATATTTACAAGCACTGATCTTTCATTGTTTCACTCTAATTTGCCCTGTGGGATCTATTAACAAGAACTTGAGTTACCCTCACCTTTGCAGGGGCAGGTCATAACAGTTCCCTCACGGTTCCTCATAAGATGTGAGCCCTTCTCAAGCCTTGTGGCCCTTCTCCGGACCCACTCCCGAACATCAATGTCCTTTGTATATTGAGGGGCCCAAAACTGAATGCAGCACTCAAGGCATGACCTCACCACTGCCAAATGCAGGGGGACGATCCCTTTCACAGTCCTTCCGGCCACAGTATTCTTGATAAAGATATAAAAATTTTGATTCCAAAATATGGTGGAAATATTTAAAGAAATGACTCTTGATTTCCTAGTTGTTTTTTTCCCCTATTCTAGATGTATAACGTACACTTTCAGGAGTCTGTGAAATTTCTAAATAGAAGAAATCTTTCTGAATTTTTTGAAGGATAAGACTTAAACTAGCATTCCTTGTAGTGTCTCCTTTTAAGCTTCCCTGACAGTTTCAGTGAATTGTGGACATTTTTCTAGTTTATCAGAAGAAAAGTATCATAATTTTAGGCTATTGCCGTTACCCACCTTTCCACTGAGTTCATGCCTCTGTGTAAGAGAAGAATGCTACAAATTCTTTTCCATCAAACCCCACCTCTTACCACTTTTGTTTTGGCAACAGCTGACTTGCCTGCTTTTTCCTACAGTGATGCAAAGAAATGAGAATTGTGCAGCAGTGCACATCCTGCAGGTTAATGTTGGGTCAGTCTTCAAGGACTTGTGAATATTTTTTTGGGGGGACTCCAGGGAAAATGATTTATGAAAGATCAGCTAATTCCCACCAACTGTAATATTCAGTGGACACCTATACCTTGACAAAACCCAAATATGTGTGTCTGGGTAGACAGGAAGAAAATGCTGCATGGTACAGAGAGCTGACGGCAGCTTCATGGCATGTGTCCAGATAATCACATTAGATGTGTTTCTAAAGTGTTATTATAGCACACAAAAATGTTGTCTGAATTTTAAACATATATAAAAACACAGACTCAGTTGCCACCATACACAGATAGAGCTGTCCTTCCAAAGCCAGCTCCAACAATGAAAATTATAGCTCAGCAGTTCAATCAACACAGTAGTAGGCAAATGTTGGTGTGAAATACACTCAAAGTAATTTCAATTAACAATAATTAAATTGTGCTTGGTTTCAAAATAGGATGCCAGGAGTGAGGAATAAGATGCACAGCAGCTCTACAGGTGATAAATGAAGATCTGGGTTTTCCAAATTTCTTCTAGGCAATTACAGTATCAGTGGAAACACAGAAGCAAGCAGAACAGCATTTAGTGGGAAAATATAACGTGTAGAGGGAAGGCAGAAGTAACAAACATGTTCAGCGTGATGGAAACAGAATTAATCCAACCTTTTCTCAGCATCTATTTTCCTCCTAGCCTGGGAGGAGGAGAAGAGAAACAGTTGTCAGGCAGGATGAAGATATCACAGAAGAGAATAGCACTACTGCTGTTCTCAATTTTTGACAGAGAGCATATTCATCAGCACAGAGATCAGAGCTTCAAATATAATTCAGACAGCTGAATGTTGCTGCAATGCACATCTTGGCAGAGGCCTTGTAACTCCAGATTTTTTCAGCAAGATGTTTGTTTTTAACCTCAAGAATTAGTTGAGCAAATACAGAAGCACCTAAGTTTCAGTGATATTCTCAGTAGCAACTCTCTGTGTGCTTGTGGACCTAGAGTCCTTACAGATAGCTGGGCAATTTCTGTCCTAACAAAAGAAAAACAAACAAACAAACAACACTACACTTTGCTTTCAGTAGGCTTTCTTAAATACATAGAAGTACGGGACAGTAAACACAGAATAAACAGTAAAACAGAAATAATATTAACAAAAGTACAATGTTCATGCCTAGTAATGCCAGATATTTCTTACTGTTAAATTACTGTAATATTACAGGGTATGATCAGCATACTGTCAAGATTCCTGTTTTATCATCATAATTTTATATCAAATTTGTTAATTTTACTTATCTGCTTTATTATGCGGTAGAATCAAACTTGTTTAGCACTTGGGATTGTTGTTATCAACCTGATTTCTGCCAAAAAGGGGCAAACAACAAGACCAGAGCTTTACTTATTAGGAGGACATCCACTAATTTGCTATACTCCTGATTATCTCATTACCATTAAATCACATAAACTTGATTTAAGCAGATAAGTCAGGGGGGGAGGTGAGCCAATAGAAACTCTGACAAACTTTTCTGATTGCATACTGTTCTTTGCTTGGATAGCTGCAGAAAATGGCATTTTTTAGGAAATATGGTCTACTCATAAGTCTGAAACAATGTACATAGAAATAAAAAAGTATGGATAATTCTGAACCAAAATTTTGCTGATAATAGACGGTAGATGATAAAACATGCCATGTTTCTGTAATGGATGCATTACTTTAGGTTGCTCATCTCATGTGATTGTTTTGTTCCTCCAAAAGTTGTAGCAAATGTTAAACCTAAACACAAACTTAAAATCTGTTTATATGAGAAGAGGAAACTGTGAAGTGTGCAAGCTCTTTATACTTCATGTTTGATGATATTTTTTATGAAGTATCAAATGTGAGATTGACAAACTTGCTCTTGGAAGAGCTGAGATACCAACAATTCATAGCATAAACTGTGGTGAAAAACCATCTGGTTTTTCAAGGCTATTGTTAATCAGATTTTTCAGTAATTAGGAAAATGAATAGGATCAGAATCATGTGCTGAGTTTTTTTCCAGACCAAAAATATTTGTTAGGCTTTTAGTAGGCAGATTCTTTTGTGTGTGTATCATTTGGGGCAGCTTGCTCAAGTCATGCTGCACAGTGCTTTGATCTTTATTTTAGACATTCCCACAGAATGATTTTCAGGAATTTTTGCAATTGATGACTGTGACCAAAGAGCTTGCAAAAAAATGGCATAGTAAGAGTATAAAGCCAATTTTTGAAGGGACTGTCAGTGTCCAATTGTTGACACTGATTTGCAGATAGGGAATGATGAAGGACTACTCTGAAAATCCGGCTACAATATCAGTCTGAAACCAAGTGAAGCTGCACTAAGGAAATTAAACTCTTCTTTATTATTTAAATAATAATTCAACCATTCTCTATTTTAAAAGTAAAATTATCACAAATATCTTCATTACCTCACTTTTCCCTGGAACAATACTTTCTCACTGATCCTCACAAAAACCTTTTTATTTTTTCTCCTACGGACTGCATAGATCAACCTGAATATTAGCTAGATAAATAATAAATCAGTTACTTGAAGTTGTGTGTGTTGTTTACCCAATTGACCAAATTGTTCCTGTTGCACTGTCCTTCTCCATTTCAACTGCTATTAATACCCACAGCATGACTTGAGAATTAATTGTCTGTTTAGTGCTGTTGTTCTGAGGAACAGTTGAAAACTTATGCTAATAAATTACTTGATTAGTGTCATTTGACACAATATGAATAATTTGTCAGTGGCAAGTGTTTTTCCTCTTGGGAGTATGAAGGTTAGGCAGAGACAAAACAGGAAAGCAAATATGTGAACATCAGCATCATTATTCCTGGAAGAGAACATGAATATCTTTCTCTCCTCCCTCTGTCATGGAGATTCTTGTTTACTTTTTGATAAACTTTTGTGATGACCAAACTTTTTTTACTGTTTTGCCCTCTAAAGGAGTAAATATGCTACTAAGGATCTGAGAAAATAAATGTAAAAATATTTCCATACTTTGGATTATGGTAATAGTTGTCCTTAAAAATATATATATACACACTATGGTACAAATATTTAAAAGGAAAATGCGGATTGTTTAAAAAATACAGTTTCCCAGTAAAATCCTTTTTAGAACACTTTTGCCTTTTTTTTTTCTTTATCCTATATGGAACCTTGTTATTTCCAACAGTTGGCCTAATATAATCAGTAGGATATTAATTTTTCCATCTTGACAGAATCCATTGGAATGATAGATCTGACAGAGTGTCTGTCCTTTTGAAGCAGTGGGACATACCAGAGTGAAAGTGGTTCCATGATTTAAGGCTGAATATGTAACACAATAGTGCTTACGTTCTGTAACTCTGCCAGATCACAATAACAATTCTGCTTTCATTTGTTCCAACAAGACGCTTTTGTGTAGCTAATGTTGTAGCTATTATACAAATGCAGGACAAAAAAGTGCCCAATAGTCTGTGCTTGAAGTTTATCACTGAGATAGACATGCAAGGGATGATTTGTGGTCATAAATAAAAAGCGAAGTAAATTACAGGGTAGTGGATATGACAGGTAGTCATTGCTGCACATTTTCAGCCTTATTACTGTTCCTTAGGAAGGTTTCATGGACTCTGAGGTTTGCAGAAAGATACTGTGGTGCTGATTTTCTGAATGCTGAGTGTCAGCATAAGGGAGAGAAGAGTGACCAAAACCAAACACATACACAAAAAAGGGCAGTGGCAGCTGTCCTCATGAAGCAGTCAGAAGTGAAACTGATCTTTCTTATTTAGGAAGAGTTTAAAAGGGAAGCGGAATTGAAGACCAATTGCAGAAGTTTGCTATTACTGTAAAAGGTAAAAAGTGATAAAAGCATTCAGAGATATGAATCATGTCATTTAAAAGACAAATCTGTTTGATCTGTCAGACAAAATTCAGAATGGCTAGCAACAGAGCCCCAATCTTGTTCAGAGAAAAGCTTTTTGCATTAAATGGAATGTAAAACGAGTGAGAATTGTAGTTGAATGGAAATATGTCCTAGACATCTTTTGCTGACTGATTCTGAAAATATAACCTACAGTGTTGCTAAGTTTCTTGACTCTTTTTGCAGGTGTTTTACATAGTTTTACACATAGCTCCATTTGAGAATAAACAGTTGTCATAAATCACTGCAAAGCATTCTCAGACCTCTGCTTTATATAGAAAGCAAAATATAATTAAACAGAAGTTTCACCTTGGATTCAAGCTTAAAAAAGCCAAATGTTGCTTTATTAACCAAAGTTCATTTTACAAAATAAGTTTCTACTTTTTTTTAACACTGCTGCTCAAAGCTGTTTTCACCAACAGACTGGACAGTAATTAGGAATGATTTTGTATGACACTGTCTTTCTTTTGGAATAAAAAGGAACTCTCCAGTTTATTGCATGAATGGTTCTTTATGTGTTGTAGACTTTCATATGCCTTAGGGAGATGGTGTCTTTTAAATGAAATAATAAACAAGAAAATATAATACAACTTATCGATAGTTCTGCAACCAGTAGAAGACCTGGCATCAGTCTTTACACCAACAGTTTGTTAAAAGGAATCTCAAAGAAATTAGGGAAGAAAGTTACTTAAGAGACCATCAGTCTGGGGCTTCATTTTAACTTAGAGCAGAAAACAGAGCTGTGGGCCATGTTAGAAGGCACTTAGATGAAGATATAACAAGTAGAGACATGCAGTGCAAATAGAAATAGGAAAATGATTTCTTAGCCTGACAAGAAAATCCAGCCATCTTAAAGCTGGAAGTCTGCATATTTTTTATGCTGTATTATAGTTCCAGGGAGAGTAAGGATGTGCGTACTAGGAAGATGATCAGAGATGATAAAGGTTACATTTTCTTTCATTTAGACTTCTTTGTTCCAGACGAGTGAATTCTTGACATGTTTGGTGGACCAAAACAGCTAGAAATCCAAACACTAAGAAACCTGGAGGTGTCCAGATGAAATGAGATATTCTGTACACATTCATAGACAACCTGCCTGTATCACAAAGAATAGAAGAGTTTAAATAATAGATTGCTTAAGAAGAAGGAATGGCTAAGATGGTGAGATCTGCCTCCAGTAGAAAGAGATTTGCTTTGCAAATGTCCTTAGAGACCAAGAGCATTGGCAAGAATTATATAAGAATAAGACATTTAGAAAAAGGTGAAGAGGAGCTGCCCTTAAAATTTAGTTCCAAAAATCAGAGAAATCTGGATGCAGATTTTTTTTTCCCAGACTTATCATTGCTAGTCATCCACTCTTGTCAGCTGGTGAAACATCAAGCAGTAAGCAATATCATCTCACACTATTCTAACATCAATTTGGTGGTCGTTTGCACCATCTGTCTCACAAATATTATTGGACAGAGAAAGCTTTTCCTGAGAGCAATGTTGAAATGGCACTAAGAATCAGATGAACAGTTCCCGTGGCAAAAATCAAGGAAATCTAAGAATGTTACGGACAAAACAGAGGAAGGAAACAGAGGAATTAAACAAAATACTTCTGCTGAGCCCTGCAAGATCCTCTGCTTCAGCCCTATTCCCGCCATTCCTATTGAGTCAAAAAGATGAAATCCACACTAAGGCTATAACAGACTGGTGTATTTTTAAGACAAAAATAATGCAGAAAACCTGCATTCTTACATGATATGATGATGCAGAGGAAGAGTATGTCCTGCATGTTGTCATGTGCTTTAAACACCACCACATTATTGGATGCCTGTAACTGCTGATAAACCTGACACCATTCACCATATTCATACCTTTCAAGCCTTGGTGATTTCCCTGCCTTTCAAGCAGGTGTATTTCCCTGCACTGTGAAGTTACTCAACATAACTTCAGAAAAGCAGGTAGGCTAACCATGCTTATGCAGAACTCAGCAGGACAGAATTATCAGGCCTTCTCAGCAAAGGTAAATTAGTGCAGCTGCTCTTTGGCTGCACCTGGTATCTGAATTACATCATTTAAACTCTCTAAGTTACCAGGATGCTACAGTGCCATCTGAAGTATGGCTATAGTGTACCTCTAGAGCAATCAGAATGTCTTAAATTCAGTGCAATAACCATGAAATCTCTGAAGCTCTCCGACTGGAATAATTGTTCTGCCTTAGAAATTTCTTCTTTAATTTCAAACCTATAGCAAGGCAGTGTTCAGTAAAATCAACATTAGTAGATAGTTCCCCAAAGCCACTGCTTTATTTAAAAGGCAGAATAAAAAGTAGTTGTCTGTATTATCACCATGCATTAAGTGTTTGTGTCTCTGGTTAAGTGGCAACCAACGTAAAAGTAGAGGTTTTTGTCCCTGCTGTTCTAGCTTATTCTAATTAAATGTTTGATTTTTAGATTTAGGAGATTATCTCTGGTATTAGGCCCCTACTTGCAAGGGTTTGCAAAACAAGAGGCTAAAAGTTTTTTAATGTTTTTTTCTTTTTAAGTGGTATGTTAACTCTCATATTCCAGTCTAGATATTGTTACTTAAATCCCATAAACACCTCTTCTGAAACCAAATATTTTCTATAAGGCCTAAATGGCTTTCTTTTTAGACAACAAAAAATCAGATGGAGTTAGAGCAAGATATTTTTCCTGTCCAGGTTAGACTGTTCTTGCAAAACAAAGAAACTCCGAAGAAATAAACATTGCTAAATGTCATCACATGTTACTGTCACATGGAATTCAATTTTAGAAGACTGCTTATTTGCCAGTGTAATTAGATTGCATTTCCTACAGTAGAAAGATGCTTAGCCTTAAGGAGCTAGGGATGCAATTTCTCTGAATGACTGCCTTATGGTTAGAAATTGCCTCAGGAGAAAAAGCAACAACTGTATTTTAGTGCTCAGTGATGCAAGTAGAATATAGATATCCATCCCATGACTATTTAATCGACTTTTTGAAGAAAGCTTGTACTTGATCTATTGTGACCAATATAAGTATTTTGTCAATATGAAAGTTGGCAGATAGATATGGATTACATTATCAACATCAGTGAAGATAGTGTTTATTAATAACTTCCAGCTAATTTAATTTTATATGAGTTTACAACCACTTTATTTTGTGTGCAATTAGTGAGTAAGCATGTGCTTCTGTGTGTGAGAATGTGCTTGTATGCATTATTTAAATTTTCCCAAAGATTATACTGGTGTATTCTACAAAGAATACACAATGAGCAAACCATCCAGGCTAAAAGGTCTAACTGGATAAAATTATGTACAACAGAAGGGGCCCTGAATTTTTCATAAAAACTTTTAATTTTGAGAAGTGTCATTTCTGGTGACAAAAAATATTCCAGAACATCTTGGAATATTTCAGTACTCAAATAATCTGAATACTCAGCATTAACAACTATATGGATCAGTTAGTATAAAAGGATTCACTACTACATTCAGCATAGCCCAATTTCCACCAAAACAAAAAAAAGTATTAGTGAGTGTAAACACCTTTGCTGAGAGGACACTGATTTTGCTGGATAGATTTGTCTGTGGAATTCCTTGAGGTTTAGATTTAGGGGCAGTCTCTTTCTACTAATGACACTGGTGCAAGTAGCAGGATCATGCTAATGAAACACAGATGACGCAAAGTTGAGGGACAAAATCAGCACAGAAGAGGATTGGAATATTTTACAAGGAGATGAGGGCAGAGAGCTGTGAGCAGAAGGCGGGTGGAAGAGCTACAAGTCCACTAGGACAGCCCTTATGAATATGAAAGGCATTTAAGCCCTATGAAGAAAAGAGATAAACATCCTTCTAAAGGAATGGAGGAACAAAATCCCACCATTTGTCAACTTTTTAGCTTGCTCACTTTATGAAAACAACTGTCTGATATTGATGCTGATGGTGGCAGGACACCATTCCTCTGTCCCCATGTTTAGTGAGTGTTTCTTTCGATAACAAAGCTAGAAGCTGGACACAGACAAGAACAAATATGAAAATATGTTGCATTAAAACTACTAAAAACTGCACTCAGAAAATGTCATGACATAACAGTAAGTCTAAGATCTGGTCAGGTTTTTGTCTCTGAAGATATTTTTAATTTCTAATTAAATTCCACTGTTATACCGATACCAATATTTGGAACAAAAATGCAAATGCATAATACCCTGTGGAATAGGTTTAGAGTGGGGAAAATTACTCCTTTATCAACTCATCACAGTACTGCTCGGGCATGAATTAAGTTTCTTCAAGAAATCAACAAAATTCAATATTCTTGTGGTACTGAGACACATACTACAATAGGAAATGCTTTTCTTTAGGTGGAGGTCATGATTTAAAGCTGGTTCAGAGACATCTATTTTGAGGCTGGAAGAGAGGAGAAACATGTTTTAACATGCCTGGATTTAGGCTGATGGTAAAAACCAAAAAAATCATAGAATTAAGAAAATATTGTCTTTTAAATGAAGCAATAACTGAAGTTTTAAATTAAACAATTACCATAAAAAATACTCCCCCACACAAAACTCAAAAAAATCTGAGTTTTGTGGATAGCTCTTTGTGTCCTGTTCAAGGTAAAAGTTGTGAATGCTGCTTCAGTTCTTGAAATACCTGCTTCACTTCTCTCCTGTGATTTGTCTGTCACTTGGCATGAGTCATGAATATTTTTCACGACTTCTGCATTTCTAATCAATGAGCAATGAGTGGATAAAGAATAAAGAGTCAGCAAATAACAGAGGATCTTACAAGTGACAGTTTGAGAAACCCAAGGAAATCCTAGTGATTGCAATAACATTATTCATTATTATTATTATTATTATTATTATTATTATTATTTCTTACACATCCTTTCCTGCATTCATTTCCTCAGTTATACCTCAAAAAATATTTAAAGCATAACACTGAAGCACAGATAAATGTCTTTGAGATTCTTTTTTAAAGCTAAGTGGTTATGAGGTAAAGATTCCAAAAATTTGAGAACTTCTCAAAAATTAATTTGAAAATTGAAAACCAAGTAAATATGTCTCAACATGAAGGAAGCTGTCCTGTATTCTTTGAAAGTGAGATAATAAACAATTTTTAGTAAGCACTAGACACTGCTGTGAGAAAAGTGAGCGTTACTCTAATTTACAACTTTGTTAAGATGTTTTTGTTCTTAAATATTTTTATTATTTTATGTGACTTGGTAAAATAGATTATTTCAATTTTAAGTTGGTTTAAGTTCAAAATGTCCTTTATTTGTCCTTTATTGGTAGCTGAAACCTGAAAGTTTAAGCTTATAGGCAACCATGAAATCACCATCACTTTAGGTGCAGTTGATATTGTGTATACTGAGTACTTTGTATCTCTGTAGGTCTATGTTTCAAATATTTCAAAAGTGATTTAGCTGAAGTGATATTTCAGATATGTATCTGAACGTAACATTTTCACAACTAATTCCAAAACAGTTCCAAACATGTTGTTTCACGATAGCAAGTAAAACTTTATTTTTAACAGTATGTTAATGTACTATAGTTACAGTAACCATATTTATCACTTGCGCAGATACCTCCAATACATATGTGCATATGTACACAAAATAACTGGTCTCACTTTTTTTTTAAACATTTGTTCCCTATCTATTGTATTTTATATTGCTATCCAGTACTGCTTTGATCTTTAAAAAATGGTTCAAACCATTATAAATTTTAATTACATTGTTTTCTAAAGACTGAATTGACTATTGTCAAAAAAAGAGGTGAATTTATTACTTAAACCACGCAACATGTACATTTCTTAGCTTAATGAGACACATTTCCTTAATATACTAACACTGACAATAGTGAAAGAACCTTAAATAAACAAAGTGCCTGACCAGAATGAAGGGCCCTGCTCACTTATGTAGATATCTTAGAAATTATATATCCACTCAGTGCCAAGAGATTAAGATAATTGCTTCAAACAATGTGAGCTTTTATAAAAGGTTTTTCTTCCCACTGTGACATGAAGCTTTGAAGAGGGTTTCCACAGAGATATGAAGCTTTTTCTTATGAAAGGAGTTGCTCAGACTTCAAACATTTTTCATATTAATGGAAAGAAAAATAATCGCAGAAATGATAAGCTTGCTCCAAAGGCAAAATTCAAGCCTGGAATATGTACATCGGAAAAAAATCAGGAGAAAAAAAAATGTTCACCTCATCAGACAACATAAATGTCTCTATTATGAGTCTATCTTCAGTAGAAATACATCTTTTAGCAGAGCTTACTGTAGACTTTACAGTATTACAGATTTTCTTCCAGGTAACATATAAGATAATTTCCAAGCTCTGTATGATAGACAAATATTTTTTGAGTCTTGAGTAGGATAGGTGCTGCCTACTGAAGATGGCTTTACGTGGTAACTAAAGTAAGTTCCTCCAGTTGCGGGAAATGTTATACAATTTTCCAGACAAAACTAAGCTGACGAGTTTAAACTCTTTCCAACTTCCTTAGAAGCAATAGGTAGAAGGGACAGAGGCCAAATCTTGCCCTGAGTTCTGTCTCATGTCCCTCACTGCAGGATGTGTAAGGGCTGGTTCCAGCCACAGTCCTTCTTCCCCTCACCTGCTACTCCTCTCATCCAGTGAAGGCCTCTGTGGAAGACCTAGGAACAATCACTGTTAAATGCCAACTAAAAAAACTGTTTCCTGACATTCAAAAAACCTATTATTGAAATATCTGGCCATTCTTCTCTATACCTGTCAGGGAGCAGTGAGGGTCAGCTGCTCCCCGAGGAATGAGAAGACTTGACAGTGAGCCAGCACAGGCTCTACCCTCATTCAGGCTTTGGGTAAATATCCTACAGAAATCTGTTCAAAGCATGTATCTGTGTGTCCCTGGACAGGAAAATATAGAATGATTTTAAAGTGAAATAAAACCAGCATTTCTTCAAAAAGTGATTTTTCTTTAACCTGAAAATTCCAATATTCCAACATTTTTGCTCCAAATTATCCCAAAAAAAGATTTTTGGTGGATTTTTTTTCTGTTTTGCGTTATGTCAAAACAAAAAACCAGACAAACAAACAAACAAACAAAGACAAAATCCCCAAGCAAACATAAACCTGAAAATGTTGATATGATTTTTAATTATTAAAGTCAAAGAAATGCTTGAAGTAAAAACACACTTTTACTTTGTGTTGACCATTTGTTGAACATTTCTTGCTGTTTCTAACAGCATTTTTCTGTTAGCATGTTTTGGTTTTGACAAAGCTGCTTTTATAATTGACACCTGCTTTGCTGAAGAAATTACAGTATGCCTTACTGGAGGATTTTGATTGCAAGGAAGAGTATGTGAAGAACCACATGTTCTGGCTGTGTTCATGAACATTATATATTAGATAAAAAAAGGTCCTCAAAACATTCTATAGAATGTAAACACTATGAAAAAAGGAAGCAAAGGGAAAAGATGGAAGGTGATACAGCATGAGTATGAGATCTGAGAAAGAACTAGATAACTAGATTTATTGGTAGACCCAGAGCTTGTTCAGTTTGAAACTCAACAAAACTGACAGGTTCAGCTAGCCATTGTCTTGCTGAAAACTAAATATAGCAAAAATACTCCTTTCAGAGAGAAATGCAAGGGATTTATAACTCTGTGTATGAAAAACGTATTTCTTTCTATACTTATTTATATATATAGTCTCATGTATGTGTTTGTGTGATATGTACATACTAAATCTGATTCAATCATTATGAGAGCTGTGAAGAGTGCTCATGATGGATAAAGATGACAACTCAGACAACCCACAGAACTGCATCTACTTTGAACATATTTTTTAAAAATGTCCATGATAAAATAATGGACTGAGGAAAGCCAAAGCTATTGTTTTGTTCTGGAGAAAGAATAGGTAGATTCAAGTGCTGTGATATAGTAATTGCAAAAATAATAATATTCATAGTACAGTGTAATGCAATGGTTTTATCTTTCCTCACATAATGTAGGAAACAACTACTAGATATTATTACCCTGCTGCTCATCCCCTTTTTTCCTTCCTCAACCACACAGCTGTCAGTCTGTGTGCCGAAGAAGACAAGCACAACTGGGCTAAGAAGGATAAAAGCCAAGTCTGAAATGACCCTGTTGGTAGTAGTTTTAAACAAAAGATCAAAGTTATGGGAAGCTAGCTGAAAAACTGAGGGATGAAAAGACTGCAATTAAATATCTGAGCTGTGTTTCAAGACATTCAACTAACTTTTTCTTGTCATGTTATGAAGAATTTTTAAAAATATAATTATTTTTTAATATGTTATTCAATAATAATGAAAGCACTACTGATGTAAGCCGTGAAGGTAGAACCTAGGTCTGGAAATCAATCAGCAGGGGAGGCAGGGTGGAGAGGGACTTAATATTATCAGAAAGTCAAACTGTTCCATGTGTTCTGGTTATGTTCATGAACATTGTATATTAGAAAAAAAACATCATCAAAGTACCTAAGAAAAGATCTGCAGTAAAGGTTCGTGATAAACAAAAATGTTAAATGGGATTTTATTGACTTGTTCTTGTGATATGTCAGTACTTTGACTTTTTCCATGAACAGCAGAAGGGAATGCATAAGAAGAGCAACATAACTATTGCATTAGAAATAAAGAATAGTATTATACTGTACTGTTTCCGGAATAATATATGCCAGTGTCTTCATGTGATTCAATTAACTTGTGCTTCTTCTCAATAGATTATTTTCTACACCTGCATTTCAACATCAAAAAAAAAGTTTAGCTATTGATTTTGTTTTTCCTTTTATCCTTTGCAGTAAGTTGCCTTATGTACAGTGAAAAGTGCTGACAGTTCCAAAAGAAAATCACCAACTGGCAGACATATAGGATTTCACAGATAGCTGGTTAGGTTGTTTCTATAATGGAATATTCACAGAGTTGTGCCAATAAATTAATGACAAATGGAGCTCAGAGCCCCTCCAGGATATGCTTCTTTATTTCGCTGTAGCTCATAGAATATTTTATTACTATTTTACCTCTTTGATGCACAGAATTGTCACAACATTTTAGTCAAATTGCTTTGTTTATATCCCAAACCTTTAAAACCACAAGTTGAAACAGAAAACAAGAATGTCAAATTATTCCTCTTTTACATAAGTATCTCTGCATTCTGAGAATCACTCAGAGAAAAATAACTGGGAGAAAAGAATTATCTATGTATTAAAGGCTCATAGAATACTAGGATTTGTTTCTTTTGAACATCTTTGCAGGTAGTTCTAGATATTGACAAAGGAACTCAGCACGTCCACTCAGTAGATAGTAATTTCTACTATCCCAAACCAGAAGGATATAAGTACTGAGCTCAATGGTATGTAGCACCGAGACAAAATAATTTTTCATAAACCAGAAAGAAAATCTGTTTCTGAATGCCAGGCTGTTAAAAATGACAATTAATAATAGTAAGCATATTTCTTAATTTAGAAGATATAATACTAAAATACATGCACTGAAAAACTAATCTTTGTATCTACAAGAAAGCAAACTAACAATAAAGCCTGAACTGTAATCACACAGGTGAATTGCTGAAAAATTGGAACACCCGGTCTTGACTCCTGTGTGTCTTGTAACATCTCAACACTGCAATTAGACACAAAAGTTCATACATTTTCAAAGTAGCCAAACTGACTTAATGTCTGTCTTTCCTTCTCACATAATGAAGGCAATTGCACCTTTTTCAGTTATTGCCTGCAATTAGTGCTTAATCCCAATTAAGTTTTAATATCATTGCCTATATAGAAAGACTTGATAAAATACTTAAATTTTCAGGAAAATTCTTCAATATATGTGTATGGATGCACTGGTAATCCCTTTTCTCAATGTATTCATTATATTAAGCACAACCAGCCAATTTAAAGTTCTGAACATAAGGAAAGCCCAGAATAAGAGCCAACATAGTTTTCAGAACAGCTGTGATAATATTCAGTGGCAATTATCTTCAGGCAAAGTGTTAAGATACATTCCTTGGTCTCCAAGTATGAAAAATCCCACCAAAAAAATATTAACACAGGTGTATTGAGAGCTGGCTGCCATCCTTTACTTGCATCATTTTGTCTCCAAATGATGCAAGTAAAGTGCATAATCTTTGCTAAAGGCTATTTGGCAAGCTGCAACTTTTCTCAAAATTTCCTGAAATAAAGCGCATCTTACTTGGCTGATCTACAGCACACCTTCCCTTTTGATTGATCTCCTTGCAAGTTCATGGAAAACTTTAAGTACCTGAACACTGTTTGCAGCTGCATTGATCAATATCTGATCAATTCTCTGCCCTGGCGTTTCTGTAACAGTGTCCCGCAGAGACTGGCTGGCACGGAAGTCCACGAGGCTCACTCTTCTTGCAGTACCTCAGTGGGATGTCACCTTGGTAGAGTGGGAGACTTAAGGAAAAGAAAATTATGGAGTTATAACCCTCAAATTGTGAAACTGGTTCCAAAGAATGAGATGAAGAACACATAGATAAGAGAAGGTGCACCCACCTCTGAAACTGTGATCCAAAAAAAACCCCTTGATGATCCCTTGGAAGAAGCTTCCAAGTACCCTAAGGAGGGATGAGTAGCACTTCTCACTGCTAATCACTTCTCACTACTAAGAGCCAGAGGACTGATTTATGGGGCCTCAAAATGGTCAGGTTTCCTCACCTGGGCATTTGCATTTGCCTAATTTGAAAAAAATTAGGCAAGAAATGAGATGACAGTTTTTTGTTTGTTTGTTTGGGAGTCTTGTTTTTGTTTGTTCTTTGTTTCTTATTCTGTTTGGGGTTTTTTGTGGGTTTTTTGGTTGGTTGGTTGGGTTTTTGGTTTTGTTTGCTTTGGTTTTTTGGTTTTGTGTATAAAATGGTGAAGGAAGAGCTAGGTATTCAGCCTCCGCTCTACTATTATGTGGAGTAGTGCTAAATATTGGGTTTTTTGGCTTATTGTTCTAAAGCCCCTAGTCAAGGAGCCATTTTAAAATTTGTATTCCAGTCCAAGGATCTGGCAAACAAAGTGCTGGCGGAGCAGCACTAGCTTGTAGGCTCCCATGTCTTTTATTTCATATTGTCTCTACTCTGCTGGAATCTTTTAGAGGCAATCCATTAACTGTAATGTATTAACATCGCACCTTCCTGGTTAGACTTTTATGTGTTAACTCACAATAAGGTTATGGGGTATTGGTTTTCTAATTTAAAAGACAGATTAAATTGTTTGCCCTTAGTTAATTACTATGGATTCCACTGAGGATTGACAACTTTCTTTTAATACAGGTATTTTCTTGAAAAGAAAACTTGGGGTTTTTTTGTATTTTTGTGGTATGGATCTGATGTGATGAAGAAAGACCAATCACTATAAACCCAGGATTATTGAACAATCCTTAATATACACCACAAGAACAACATCTAACTATAGATGACTTGAGCACATGTTAAATGTCCATTTCTAATTCTTGAATTTCATAGTTTAAATACTAATAGTGGCAACTATCTTCATTGCTATATAGGCATCCTCCACCACAAAAATAGTTAGTCCTGCAAAGTAAGTTTTAGAACTAAAGTTTTTCTCAATTTCTCTCCCTTTACCACCACTCACTCTGTTGTAAAGAGAAGGCAGCTGATGGCCATTTGGGGCAGAGAAGATCTTTCAAATAGGAAGTGTTGCACATGATTAAAAATTCACAAATACAACTGTCTCTTGAAACAGTGCAAAATTGAAATAGAGTTAAAAAAGTAAAAAGAAACCTATTTTTAAATGAATGTCTTACTCCTAATACAAATAATATAACTTTAAAATACGATGCAACAACTCTCTGAAAAACTTCCTCTTTTGTTACCCATAGAGAACATAAGTAACTACTAAATTTAACATTTCTGACAGATAAAGCACAGGTTTTACACAAACCCCCTGTATTGGAGTTCATAGACAAAAGGCCAGAATGGAGACTGGGAATATGGGAAGTTCTTCAAGATTTCAGCTGACACCTTATAGGAAACCAGATCAAGAGTAAGAGCAAGAATCCATGATAAAGAATATCATAGTTTTGCAACTGTAAGCAGCCTTATTTGGGATTATATATTCATTGCCTTAGATGTATCTAATAAAAATCAAGGTGCTTCCTTAAACAGGACAATCAACTTGTAAAGTGTTTGTGGACCTAGCTAGGACAGCTTGGGGGACAGAGGGAGGGGGAAGACAAGAAACAAAAAGCCCTCACAGAACCACCACAACAAAAAACCGAGCAACAGTGAGACAAAGAGCTCTGCACACACAAAGCCAGAGAACGGGGAGCAAGAGGATGTGCTCCAGGCTCCAGGGCAGACATTCTCATGCAGCCCCTATAGAATACCATGGTCAAGCAGATTGTCCACCTGCAGCCCATGGAGAAGCCCACGTCACAGTAGGCGCATATTCCCTGAAAGAAATTGCAGCCCGTAAAGAAGACCTGCTGGAGCTGGATTATCCTAAAGGACAGCAGCATGTGGAAAAGATCCAGCATGGAGTAGGCAAAAAGTCTAGAGGAGGAAGAAGCATCATAGAGAAGCTGTTATGGACGAACCATTCCCCACCCTGTGCCACTCAGAGGGAAAAGGTAGAGAAGTAGAGAAGTTGGAAGTGAAGGAGAGAAGTTGAATCTGGGTAGAAAGATGGAAAGGTGAAGGAGCTTTAGGTTTGTTTTGGTTTATTTTTTTTTCCAATTTTTAGCTCTGATATTTTTAAGCACATAACTATGTGCAAAGGTATTTTTTTCAAACTCATTTGATGAACATCACTGTTAAAGGAAGCAGAACGGCAGCGAACTGTTTTGCTGTTCTTCATTATAAAATTCAGTATGCTGACACCATTCTATTGTTGTATAGGAGGTTAATGTGTTTTTCATTCTGCATTCTCCACATCAATGATTAGGTTAGAAAGAATGGGATGCTGTGGCTCTGTTCATCGTGTGAAGTTTGTTCCACAGAACAAACTACATTCAGTTCATTTCTTTTGCTGAGATGACAAGTTAGAAGATATGATGTTGATTGGCCAAAGACAGACAACAGATCACTGAAAATCATGCTCAGTATCACCAGTTAGGGATCAAAATTTGCTAGAACCCAACATTAAACAATCTTTTTAGTGTAGGCAGGTCCTGTTGTTAATTTATATACATGCATCTCAAACACAAAACCAGGACCAGTTTGCAAGGTTATAACTAAATCCTTTGGTAAACTCACATCATCTTCTTCCCTAACTTGCAGTTATAAAGCCATGCTCTACAAAGAAAACCCAGGGCAGCATTGCAACTGAGAGATGATTGTCAGAAAAGGATCACAGTCCAAATATGGGCGAGTGGACTTTCCATTGAAAATTGTGTTTTCTGACTTCAGGAACCCAGGCCATATAGGGCTGATACAACTTCAGAACTTGCTCCATTTCTACTCTTTTTATGTTTTCCCATAAAAGAGAGTAATGTTGCTCATCTTTTCAGCATATCTGGCTTTTAAATACTCAAGAAACTGAAAATTTCATTGGCTTGGGAATATTATTCTGAGATTGTTTGTGTAGCTTGTTAAACTCTTGTAAAGGGGGATTTCCATCTTGAATAAATTTAGTGACAAAGCTTCTCTTAAATGCACTTGGACAACTGCTGTTGATTTTAATGCATGTATCAGCAGGTCACATTTGGCTCATGGTCAAGGTTATTCTTTACTGTAACTTTTATTCTTGTACAGTCCTTTTGAAGGGCAGGGCACAGAAAGCTGACTTTAATCCAAAGTAAATATATACTTTTGATATTCCTCTGTTCTTACTCAGCCCACTTAGTTATAACATTTTGAAAATGCTCACAGTACAATTTATTGCTTTCTTGTCATTAAGCTTAGAATCACTCATTTTTCAGCTTCTGCATAACTGAGAAAGAGCCATTTTAGAGAATTTATTTGGTACTTCTCTCAGATTTCTGTGACAATGATTCTGCATAATTTCTAAACTCTGCTCCTTCCCACAGTCAAAGAACAAGTCCATTTTTGGAAAGCATTGTGGTCAGAGACTACCTTATTACACATAACTATAGAAACAGTAAATTTCTCCTCAAATAGGCACAGTGAAACTCAAACAAATGTATTAAAAGTGTTGAGTCAAAAGCAAATAATGAAAATAAACTGAAAACTAAAAAAATATGCAAATAGACTGTATTTTGCACTGCTACACTCTAGGACATGCACTAAGATGACATAAATGACAGGAGTTGTCATACCAAAAGTATTTGAAAGATTGGGTTTATTTTTATAAGGCATACTAAAATCTTAATTAAATAAGGGCAATCTGACATTTTAAATATCCCTTCCAAAATATCCTTTATTTTTAATTTGCTTTTGCAGAAAATCACACCCCTCCTCCGCAAACTCAAAGCAAACCTAAAAGTGTAATTTTTCGTTTTCTGTTATTACTCTGTGCATTGCATGAGTTACTCATCCAATAAATTCAATTTAAAAATAAAATATTGATGTTTAAGAAAGTGTCACGAAAAAGACTTATGTGTTTTGAATTTTTAAAATAAACAACTCCTGGTACTTTTGTTAAAACACAATCTGCAACTCTTAAAAAATGTGAAGTGAAAGATTACAGAAAAAAAATTATTTTCTTTTGTCAGGAATGGGGGAGAAAATGTTTGTTTGCTTTTGTATTCAATCACTGCCACTAATTTCAGCCATCTGTCTAGTTGCTGTCTTAGAATTTGTGATTAATTAATATCAACATAATTATCATCCCCTGAAATCTGACATTTCTTCATGATACTGTAGCTGTATCATACACTTTTTTAAGCTTTCTAATCTAAAGAAAGACCTATCATTCCTGTTCATAAGCCATGCATCTAGAGTTTTGGCCATTCTCAATATGTCACAACAACATACACTAAAAATACTAAAACTATAAACTTTAAATGTAAGAGAAGTAGATGAATGGATTTATTACTAGCGAAGTTTGGAAACCTCTTTAGCTATTAATTCTTTCAAAGCTGATAATATACTCTAGAGAACACGTATTAAGGAATATGTGCACCCCGCAGAATCAAAGAAATGCGAGGCAAAACACTTTGCAAGCGAGCTCCTGTTTGCAACCACAGGCAGTGCAGGGCTGGACCTGGCCTCCAGAGAGTCAGTAACCCTTATGACATCCTCAGTACACCTAATTCCTACAGGAGTGTGGGCACCACTCAGAAGTAACACGCATGCCTTGCTAACTGGGCATTCCTCCACCACTAAACTGGGGCTTTTTGTGCTACCTGGAGTTATTGATTCGGATTATGAAGGTGAAATACAAATTATGCTACGGATTCCCGTGCCACCCTGTTTTATACCTGCAAGTCAATGCATAGCACAACTTACTCCTTTTTCTAACAAAAAGCTAGTGGTAAGGGTAAATGTGGCACAAGTGGCTTTTGCAGCACAGGTCAGCCACAAATTTTCTGGACAAGCTCCTTTACAACGGTTCAGCCAATTCTGGTATGCAGTATAGATGGCAAAAAACTTAAAGGGCTTGTCCATACTGGAGCTGATGTCTCCATCATTAAAAGCAGTGAGTGGCCTAGTGATTGGCCCACAATCAGCCCCACATCGACCCTAATTGGGGTGGGAGGAATGCAGCGCCCTAGACGAAGCGCTCTCCTCCAGCTTGTTCTTGGCACTGATGGGCAAACTGCCTGGATTGCTCCATTTATTGCTGCTATACCGTGTACATTATGGGGAAGGGATGTTCTAGGACAATATGGAACCACCATACAAATAGACTCAGCTTCACCAAAAAACCTTTTTCACAGGGGCCATTGATCAGCCATTCCAAAATCAAATACTGCACATACGTAAACTCACATGGTGGACTGAGGACCCTGTTATGGGTCGACCAATGGCCCCTACAAAAGGAATGACTACAAAACTTACAACAACTTGTAGAAAAGCAATTGTCTTCAGGCCATATTTGTCCATCTTCTAGCCCTTGGAGCACCCCTATATTCTGTATATCTCAGAAAAATGGCAACTTGAAATACGCTCATGTATCTGTTGACACCTATTCTCATTTCCTAATGGCAACTGCCCACACCGGAGAGAAGCCCCATGATACTGTCCGACACTGGCTTACCTGCTTTGGCACTCTGAGCCTTCCGGACACTATTAAAATGGACAATGGACCTGCCTACACCTCAGAACGAGCTTGTAACTTCTTGCAGCAATGGAGTGTTTCACACAATACAGGCATTCCCCACTGCCACAGGGCAGGCTATTGTCGAGCGTGCCCACAGAACACCAAAGAGCATGCTTGAAAAACAAAAGAAGAGGGAGTTGGGGTGCCCTCACGACAGACTAGCTACAGCCCTGTATATCCTCAATTTTTTAAATTGATACGAGATCAGACAAACTGCATGCGAGAGACAGTATTCCTTTGACACAAAGGCTCGTCTAAGACCTCCCATAATGGTGAAGGACTTACTAACCGGACAATGGAAAGGACCCCTGGACTTACTAACGTGGGGCAGGGTTTATGCCTGCGTCTCCACAGGCCACCAAGTAGAGTGGCTTCCATCATAATGTGTGCAACCTTTTGTTGCACCATCCTGATCCAATGTGTATATAGTTGTTATACTATAGGCATATGTCAGTTTTTGACAAGTTGTTACAGTTATTATTGTTTTCACTGTTATTAATGTTTTAGAGGTTGTTTAGGATTTTCTCAGTAGGTTTTTGCTGCTTATACAAAAGAAGGGGGAGATGTGGCATATGGGGTTATATTTATTAAAGTTGTTAAGGCTTATGCTCACCAGAAGGCCCTGTGGGAAAGGCCCAGCTGCAGGCTGGACGGTTGGAAGTTGGTTGAGGGGTGAGAGGCAGTTGGGAGTGAGGAGAGAGTCAGTTGAGTGACAGTTGTCAATCAGACCGTGATTGGCTGGAAGAACGCATGGACAGCAAGAGCAGGAAGCTGATTGGGTGATAGGATGCATGGACAGCAGCACTGCAGCTGTGCCAGCCAATGGGTGCCCTTCTGCCATTAAATTCAGTTTGGTTTCGGTTGTGTTCGGTTGAGATTAAGGGTATAAAGAGGGGGCAATTTTTGGCAATAAACGGCTCTTCTTTGCACATACGAGGGGGTCTGTCATCTTTGTTCCCCGTTGCTACATATTACAGATATTGTGTGGTCGGAATTTTAAAATGTTTGTATTATTTTAAAGTATCATTCTCCAATGGGAACGGGCATAAGATGAAGGTAAAAGTGGTTTTATCTGCAGAATGGATTAAAAGGAGTTAACTGTAAATCTGGTCAGTTGACTGTGCTTATCTCATTGCTTATTTAAATATAACCTTTTTCAACAAGGACCACATGAGGTTTCATCCCATGTACCCATAAGATATGCTATCAAGCTTGATACGGGACTGTTCCTTTTTCACTTGGGTGTTAGTGCTCAGAAGAACTTAGCTTCTGGTTAGGACCTTTTTTCCTAAATATAAGTGCAAAGAGATGACTAAACCTCACTATTCTTTTTTCCAGAAAAAGATTATTTTCTTGATGAGGGGAAAAAAACCCCAAACAATTTAAAAGTGGTTCAGTTTGGCAAAGAAAATAGAAGCTATCTGCTGTCTTTGTGAAATGAGAGAGTGCCAGCTCGAGTTGTTCATTAAAACACAGGAAAAATGGAAGGCAAAGTAGATCTTGTTTTCATTCAGCTGTTAAGCAGATATCCCTAGCAAGCAACGCATATTATATGGTCAAGCTTGACAAGTCTGCTTAAGAGAAATAATTTCCACAGTTCCTCTGCAAAGACAGCTACATTTGCACTTCTCTGTCTTTCATTCAAGTTTTTTCAAGCAATTTTCAGTCAGTGTCAGTGAATTAAACCTTTCAGCAATGTTGTGAGACACTGGAAGTTCTGTATCTCTGTTTTATGACTTGAGGTATAAAAGTTTAAAGCCTTCATCCATAAAAAACTTTCACTGTCTGGTGTAACAGTTAAATGGAATTTGGAAGCACAAATCCAAAACGCAGGTCCTCAACTCTTCCTTCCTCTACAGTCTAATGCTGGTGGTGCCGATGTATTAATTTATCGAATTAATTTCCTGGGGAGAAGGAAGATATTACAGCTAAATTAATAAGCATTTAGATGCTTTAATACTTAACTGAAATAAAAATACTAAGCAATTGGAGCAGGGATGGGACAATAGATCTCTTTCTTCTCAATTGGGTACGTAGTGAAACATACACAGTGAAACAGGGTCATTTTCTTTTTCTCAAATTTTTTTGTCCAGTGAACTTGCAGTCCTCCTTTGCAAAGTGTACATCTTCAAAAATAGAAATAAACAGAGATTCCTACTGCCATGTGATCAAATCTTTCTCCAGGGAAATAGGAGAGAAAAGAATCATATTCCAACATCTGTAGGGGAGTGTTCTTAATTATGGACTTACAGCTCTTCCTAAAACATAATTTAAAGATGGAATATGAAGAGAGGGGATGCTACAAAAGGAAAGAAAAAGGGGGGAAAAAAGGAATATCAGATGGAAAGAGGATGGGTCAGGGGAAGGAAAGACTGGGCAGAGGTGTCCATAATGCCATATGCTAATAAACTGAGAACTTTATTGCATTTAAATGCTTATACTGCTTCCTATTCTTCAAATGGATTAGTTATATCTGTAAAGTATGGCTTTGCACAGCATTGCAAACTCCACCATAAAATGTGTAAAAATATTAAGACTAAGAAAACCCCACTGATGTCCAGACCAATGTTTTTTGGATGCATTTTTTCATCTTTCTAAAATACTACTAAATAATACTACTAAAATATTACTATAAATAATGCTACTAAAATTCTACTATAAATAACACTACTAAGTGATAATATAATGCTATAGGGTATTATAGTAGGTAAAAATGACCATTATTTCTTCATCAAGATTCTGGAAAGTAAATTCTTTATTTCACAAATGAAAAGAAAATTCTACTTTTCTTATTGGCTGTTCTCTGGCCATCTTCGAAGAATTTACACTTTTTCCCATGAAACTGGTGACTCAGTATGTTTTCAATGCTTGTGTTTCTGTTAATAACATCCTGGCTGGGATTTACAGAAGAATCACAAGTCGTGAATTAAGAATAATGCACAACTTAACTCCTCCTGCTTCTACTGAACAAATAAACACCCTTTCTCAGAATAGCTTTGAAAAAATGAAGTGTTCATGTGTTTTAAGAGAAGAAATAAATATATGAAGTACAATCCCTTTCATATGTAGTTAAACATATTTAAACAAATTTTCCATTTGCTTTTGCAAAGTCAGCATCACTTCTAACATTAATAAGAAATTTAATGTATTTTCTGTGGTATTTGCCATTTTTTTTCCTCATTCTATTCCACGTTGTATTCATTTTAAAGATTTGGTTGCTGATTTTCCTCTATACTATAAACTTATTTTTAAGGTTTGTTTTATTTTGTCCAGTGAAAGTGAAGATTTCTATACTGAATTGGTAGAGAGTTATTTGCAGTCTAAAGGAATTAGTCCCGCAGTAGCTTATAGTTCTTGGGTGAATAATACCTTGTGCTCTTTGGTTTGCATGTTCACTATCACCTTACACATCAAGTTTTTAAGAAGAGGAGATAGTACTAATTTTAAGAACATGAGATTTAAACTGCTAATTATTGGTATAAATAAAATACTTCATGTAATATTAACTGTGGAAATAATAAACCAAATCAATTATTGATGTGTTCAGTTCAAGACTAACCTTCATGTATAGTCTTGCACTAGCTCTGCACCTTCTTTCCTTTACTTATTATTTGCATGTTCTTTTCTCCATTGTTAGCATCATATTTGTTTCCTTGCTTCTTTCACTCTTGCTTTGGCTCCCTCTTCTCTCACACTTGCTTTGGGTCCCTCTTGCCACTTCTTTTTCACAAGCATTATCCTTTCCAGCTGTCAATAAATTCTTTGAATAAATTTTGTCTTTTAGAGAACTTGCTGTTTCATATCACTAAAAAAAAAAGTAGATAGAAACAAATGTTTCAGTTAATGTGGTTCTATTGTTTCTAAGAAACATTGAACAAACTGCAGCTTTTGTGATGTTAAACTGTATTGAACTAAATACTTTCCAAACTGTCCAGTGCTTTGGGTACAGTCTGAATTGAGTTACAGTTTTGCTGTAAGTGTTGATTCTGAGTACAAATTCCATTGTATATCTTGGTCAGGATCGTCAATGTATCCCTCATATCAGATGGCACAGCAAGTTCTAGTTATGCTGGATCTATCACATGTTTACTTTGTATCATGTAGTGAAATGATTCAGTGTGTTTGGGATGTTTTGGATTCACTCTTTACGTGCAGCAGTGTTCTATGTATGCTCATTTCCCAGAGCTGTATTTGAGCTGTAGCCCAGGCAAAGAGAAATTCACTAGATCAC
Organism: Ifrita kowaldi; assembly: GCA_013398055.1. Taxonomy (NCBI): domain Eukaryota; kingdom Metazoa; phylum Chordata; class Aves; order Passeriformes; family Cinclosomatidae; genus Ifrita; species Ifrita kowaldi. The sequence continues at coordinate 48,483 of VZRS01007227.1, forward strand.
TGCTGAAAGAGGCAGGCCTGCACTGGTTTTTGCACATATAATAGTTCTTTCTCTCTTCCCTCTTACCACCACCCACCAATATGCAAGATTCACAGTAATTTTGAAAGAGGTAGTAAAATTATTAGTTTAGGTTTTGTCTGAAAATCACAGCCATCACTTCATCACTGGCCTCTTCCTCCCTGGAGTAGACTGGTGCAAGACTGATTTAGCCTAAAATAGACTTGAGCTATTCTGCTATAGTAAATATTCAAACCAAAGCTATTCATTCAACAGCTCCTTAAAACTTAATTTTATTCTGTGTTTTTCCTGTGATTCCTTTTGGCAGAAGACAAAAAGGGAAAAAAAAAAGAAAGAAAGTAAAAAAGATGTGAGTCTGCAATTATTTATGTACTCTGAGTTGATCTTCCCTCTGAGAAGTTTTGGATATGGGGAGGAAATTCTCTCCTCTACAATACAATTCTGTGCTTAGACTCCAGAGAGTACTGATAATAGATCATTTTGGGGTTGTGCCTTCTCAATGGTTAAGCAAACATGCCCAATTGACATTTTGACCAAAAATGCCATAAATATTAGGCCCTTGGAAAGTGGCCTACAGGAACCCCAAATAACTTGTCTGTGATCTCATAGCAATTATAAAAAAATACAGTGGTAGAGTAGAACAGGTATTTTGGCTTACAGATCTCTGGCACTATTGCATCTCAGCCTAGAAGAGACATCCTCTTATCTAAGATTCCATGTAGTCAAGTCTGAAAACAAATTCTGAGTCTTGCAGTGGCCAATGGAAGTCAGGTTAACATGACATTTAATTTGAATTTGATGGCAACACGTATAATTACAGCAGCACCTAAATTAATGGTTGATAATTGCAGTAATAAAAAAGCTGCATAATACATTGAATGGTCATTTGGTATAAACGTCTTCAAAACCCACCATTTTATGGCAGACAACTCAAAGGCAAATTTTGCTGAAGATTATTTCCATTCTGAAATTTAACCTTTAGTCCCTGGCCACATAACCTAGGTGTTTTTCAGAAAACTGTGCCTTTTCTGGAAAAATACAAAATACTTCCTAGAACTTACAGTGTCTTTTTACTGGCAATTTAACAAGAATGTTTTTTTCTAAGTAATTAATTCATAGATGAGACTACAATCTAATCAGCTAGGTGATGAGTTCAAGACCCTGAGTGACTTGTACAAATTTAGATCACGCCTTTGCCCTTCAATATAGAAATAATTCCATTACGTGCTACTTGCAAAAACACAGGGATGTTTTTTCTGAGAATGTAAGATGCACACTGCAGGTTTTATCAAAGCCCCAGCTAAGCATCCCCTCTGTCAACACCCCAGGAAAAAAATACAAATTGGTGCAAGTATGTAGTGATACTCTCTAGATAAATTCACAATAACCACTGAGCTGAATCCCAGGTGCTCCTTGGTGACAGATGCAGAGTATTCCATGGTGTATGTAAAAGGCCATAGATCCTCTTCCGTGAAACTGCCAAACCCGTTTAGTACCGCAGAAGTTTTGTGGCAAGGAGTTCCGCAAGTCCTCTCCGCATGGTGTATGGGCATGTTTTCTTTAGATCCTTTTGTGCTTGCTAGTTTATTTGATGTCCTTTTGTTCTTGGACTGGAAAAAGTGGTGGAAAATATTTTCTTTCCCCTTCTCTTCATCAGTCTTTTTTTCTTTTCAAATCTGAGGAGCAGCCAGTTGGAGCATGAAATTAAGCAAGACATTAAAACTTAAACTCTTCAGACTTCAGTAATGCTTTTAGTTTCTTGCAGCTTATATCAGACTAGGATAATTTTGTTTGGAGTTACATAATTTTCAGCCTCATGTAATGTACAGTTTAGGTAAACTAAAACTTTAATACAGTTTAGGTAATTTTTTTTTTAATACAGTTTAGGTAAAAACTATTAAAACTTTATTACAGTTTAGGTAAACTTTCAAGCCCAAATTAAGAACTGAAAATATTGCTTTAAAATGGAAATTTTAAAATGGGCTGCAATATTTCTAGCACACAGCAAAAGTATTGAGAAGGCAGTTTGCTTTTACTCTATAAATACATTTAACAAGTTTTCTAATGCTCCACTAGAATTTTGATATTTGAGTCAAATGGACATGACTAGAAAACATTTAGACAAAAAAGTCAAAATAATGAAAGACCAACATGAGTTGATTTGAATTAAGGTAATTTAAGCCACCCTTAACTACCTAACCTTTTAACCAATGCTTTTCTAATTATGATTTGGGGAAAATATATTTAGGCAGATGGTGTCATTACCTGAAGGTGTAAATCTTCATAAAAGTACTAATGAAGCCTGACATTTTCCTACAAGGTTAGGGCAATGTTATATTGCTGTTTGTCCACTTCTGTGAAGCAAAATGCATTTAAGAAGAATTTGCTGAACACTAGAAACCACTTAATTGAGATTACCCAGAGAATGACTCATCATTGTGATTATCAATCTCTTCAGGTCTGCAGTCATGTAGCAACAGCAGCAACTTTTTTCTAGACCAATGGAGCTTTAAAAACTCTGTAGCTACAATTTGGTTGCTTTTTGCTTTCTGTCAGTCCTTGACATGATTTGCAGCTTTGCAAGAGTTTACTCAGAGCACTTGTGAGCATCATGTTTTGGAAGTATTTAGGAAACAGCACAGCAAGAGGCTTATTTTGCAGGAATTCTAAAGAAGGTAATGAGAAAGCTTCCTCAGTGTTTGGTAGGAAAGATGGCATTTTGACCAGTGAATGAGGGACATTTGCCACACAGGGTTGATATTGTATCTTGACTTCTACTGGCAATTAAGCTAATTTTGTAGTAAGAAATCTCATTGAAGGCCAGATGGTGACATTATTATGTTTCTAGATAATGATAGGTGACAAGTTGGTAAGGTGAGAGGACAAGATCTCTTTCCCTTACTTTAACATCCCATGCCTTTTTTTGATTCCAGTCAGAAAACACTGAGCACTACCTGACTGCAACTTTGATTTTTATTTTTTTTAACTTGTGAACTATGCTGTACAGGGTAACAGCCTAAGTTCACATTCTAGTTTTGACTGTATTTTCTGCATAATTTTCTGAACCTTGAATGCAACTTTTATTGAACCAATATATTCCAAAGTTGCCACTCCGTGTAACTTTCTGTTCCCTTTCTTTCTCTTATGGTAGCATTTCTTTATATTAGCCAGTAAAATGCAATATTTTGTTAGAGCAACTCTGGCTGTGGAATTTTTTTTTTGAGTTTACATATTTTAACTTGTTGGCAACCTATATGCAATAAAAGAGATCAATAAAAAAAGACTACAGAAGAAGATACATCAACAACAGATTGAAATATGTTTTATACTTTTACGGTTATTTAAATTGTCAGTTGTTAACAGTGTTTTGCAAGGTGCAGCAATCTTGTCTTGGAAGGAATTTATTTCTTTGTATCACTAAGGTTTCAAAATATCCTCATATACCTAGAAACTAAAAATATTTAAACTGTAATCTGAACTACTGATATGAATCTGTCACATTGGATGCAAATTATGATTCCATGTGTTGTTACAGTGAGCCAGTTTCTGTCTTATTCTAGCCTCTGTCTTATTAGCCTCAGGCTAATATTAAAACCAAGATCTAAGTCCATTTGAACTATGTAAAAATAATACTTTTCTCCCTTTATTGCCTCTCCTTTCTTTTGAATGTATCCTATTTTTGTATTTTCTATAATTTTACATAATTTATTATTATTTTTTCCTTTGTGGAAATAATTAGTCTTATAATCACTTTAAGTTTTGGAATTTTTTGTTTATCAGCCTGCAAAACATCTCTTTCGTTGAATAGTTGTCCAGCTTTTTTTGCTGGCAGTTTTCCTATCTTCTATCAGATCTAATATTTACCATGAAAAATGAGTCTGACCACAGAATTTGTACATGTCATGGTATGGTCTCCAATTTATGACCACAGCTCATTTCTCTTTAGATGTAATCCATCTTCCCATTTATAACTGACTTCACATGTTTCTCTAATTTTATCTGTTTGACATTATTTGCTGTTATAAATGCCCATTTCTTCTTCTGTTATCAGTGTATAATCGGGTTCATTTTCTCTGCTGGCACTTGCTGAAAAATATTTTGATATACTGACTCCATAATCTTCTATATTCAAGTTGTACTAAGAGTCAAAATAATCTTCTCAGTAGTACTGTGGCAAGAAACATGTCACCATTTTGCAATGCCTGAGTACTGTCTGCCCTGTCTTGAAACTCTTCTTCTTGGTTCCTGTTCTGGAGTCCATCTTTTAAGTGCTGAGATTTTCATAGAGAGCTGCACTACAAAAGTAGACCAATAAACAGGACAGTACCTTTTCCCCCCAAGCATATCTTGAACAGCTTGATTCACTTTTTCCTTTGCTGCCAGCCAGTGTCCAGGATGGCACAGGACATGATTCTGTCTGCATCATTACTCCTGTCTTCACTATCTGAGTATAGAATCACAGAATGTTTTGTGTTCGAAAGGACCTTAAATATCATTTAGTTCCAAATCCCCTGCCATGAGCAAGGATACTTTTTACTAGACCAGGTTGCTCAGAGATCTATCCAGCCTGACCTTGAATACTTCCAGGGATGGGGCATCCAGAACTTCTCTAAGCATCCTGTTTCAGTGTCTCACCAACTGCACAGTAAAAAATTTCTTCCTAAAATTTAATCTGAATCTATACTCTTTCACCATGTTTGAAGCCATTCCCCCTTGTCCTGTCATTACATGACTTTGTAAATAATCTCTGTGTCTTTCTTGTCTGTTCCCTTCAGGTACTGGAAGCTCTCAATTAGGTGATCCTGAAGCCTTCTCTTCTCCAGTATGAACAATGTTAACTATTTCAGCCCTTCCTTCTAGGAGAGGTGCTCCATTCCTCTAACTGGTGGCCCTTCTCTGGACTCACTACAACAGGTTTTCCTGTCTTTCCTGTGCTGGGTACCCCAGAGTGGGATGCAGCACTCCGGGTGGAGTGCCACCAGAGTGGAGCAGAGGAGCAGAATCACTTCCCTTCATCTCCTGGCCACACTTCTTTTGATAGGAAACAAAATCTGAAAGGAACTTGGATCTCACTACGACTAATTTTCTGGTCTTCATTTGTCCTTAATATATATATATCTAATTTCTGAGAAGGAACCAAACATCTGCAAAAGTTTTCAGCATTAATGTTTTAGGTATATCTCCTTAGATCTCAGTGTAAAGTTTACATCTTAGAAACATAAATGATTTGCTGATAAACTTGTTCTTAGAGAGTTTTTTTTCAGCCTATTTGTCTTGTGGGTACTGTTGACCTTATGTAGTAATAAGCTTTAGAATTTAGTTTTCGGTTTCTGTCACTACTGCATTTTAAGCTGCAGCATTTAAGCAGTGTTATAACAGACAAGTAGGATTTTCCTGTGCTTGAAGGTTGAGGTCTGTCTCTGACATTTTTGTGGCGGTTCAGCAGTGTTCTGATTTTTTCAGTAGTGGGCATAGAGGGGGGGAACAAAAGGGTTTGTTTTTTTTCTTGTTGTTATTGAACAACGATTTTAGAACACTTGGGTAATTGGTCCTGTATGCTACTGGGTTTCAAAGGAAACTTTGTTATTCATGACATATGTTCCATTTAATGATACAACAATTTTGAATAATTTAAATTTCTATGATTCTGGTTCCCAGACTCACACTGGAAAAACTTAAGCTTTCCAATAGCTTTATATCATAGAATATTAAGTGTACAACTATCTTTCAGCACCTCTTGCTGCATGTACAACCCTCTTCCTGTATGGCTACTGAATATAGCAAATTGTGTGCATGACATCTTATGATTTTCCCATATGGGGGTTGTTGATGTCTCTGTGGTATCCTTTCCCACAAGTAAGTGATAATGTTGGATAATGGTGGTTTGGTGTGCTCTTATGACTTTCTTCTCTCAGGAAGGTAATGTGTTCCTTTTTCAGCACAGGCCGCAGACACTCAGACATGTAATATAACAAAGCATAAAAACAAGGTTTCATCTCAAATGATCTTTATTTTTCTCTAGTAATTAATTGTGATACAAGGCTTTTAAAATTGCCTTAATTTTAGTAATGAATAATGGATGGTGTAATTACACAGAAATAGCATTTAATTATGCTTTTTTTCTTTGCACAATATGATATATTAGCTACAGCTATTGAGGCCCATTAAACTGCAATAGACAATAGCATTCACAATGTGTCTTGGTCATACCAGAAACCTTTTGTACCATTCTATACTGTTTGACATTACTTTATTATGTTTGAGTGACTGCAATAAAATATGAACTCTATTGTAGCTAAAATTAAAAATTAAAAACTAATTAATATTTGAAATAAATCTTACTTCACAGTCCTAGTATTCATCCTGAATGATAGCACGTTGGACTCTTTCAGTATAACTTTCTAGTTTATTGAACTACAAGGAATAATTATTTATTAATGGAAAAGCATACATAATGTTAAACAAATTTAGCTAATTCTGCTCAAGCGCATAAACCACCCATTATCCCAAATTAACACAATCCTTGAAAAGTGTATAAGATTGAAAACAGTTAAAGAAAGATGAAAATATGAGTCTGTAAATGAAGGACTGACCATTCACAGTGACAGGTAACCGATTTAGAAAATGAAAAGGATGTTTTGTAGAGGGAACAACCGTATGGATGAGGAATTTGTTGGATGGTCAAATCCAGAGGATAGCAGTCAATATCTCAATGGCCAGATGAAGATCAGTGCTGAGGGATATCACTCATGGGTTGGTATTGGGACCAATAGTGTTGAATGTCTTCACCAATGTCCTAAACAGAGGGATAGAGTTCACCCTCAGCAGGTTGCAGATGACACCAAGTGAGTGGTGGTGTTGACACACCTGAGAAATGCAATACCATCCTGAGGATAAATTCAAGAAGTAATCCCATGTGAACCTCATGAGGTTCAACAAAGCCAAGTGCAAGTGCTGCACCTGGGTCAGTGCAACTCCTGGTATCAATACAGGCTGGAGGATGAAGGCAGCAGGGGCAGATCTGCTGAGAAGGATTTGGGGATGCTGGTAGATGAGAGGCTGGACATGAGCTGGCCATGTACACTTGCAGCCCAGAAGGGCTGCATCAAAAGAAGAGTGGCAGCAGGTCAAGGGAAGTCATTCTGCCCCTCTACTCTGCTCTCATGGAGCTCCACTGGGAGTATTGTGTACAGGTCTGTGGCCCTCAATATACTGGACAGAGCTCAGAGAAGGGCCATAAAAAATAATGAGAGTCATGGAACACATCTCCTGTGAGGAAAGGCTGAGAGAGTTGAGGATGTTCAACCTGGACAAGAAAAGGCTCCAGGGAGATCTTATTGAGGTGTTGAAATACATAGAGGGGTCTTATAAGAATGACGAGGAGAAACTTTTTAGCAGCACCTGTTGCAATAGGAAAAGGGAAAATGTTTTCAAACTGAAGGAGGGTAGATTAGATTAGATTAGATTAGATTAGATTTTAAGAAATTCTTTACAATTAGGGTAGTGAAACACTGGAACAATTTGCCTGGAGGTGGTAGATAACTCATTTCTGGAAATATTCAAGGTCAGGCTGGAGGCAGCCCTAAGGCAGCCTAATCTAGTTAAAGATGCTGCTGGTCATGGCAGGGAAGATTGGACTAGTTGACCTTTAAAGATCCCTTCCAACCCGAGTTATTCTATGATTCTGTTTCTATGGTTTGAAGTAAAAGAATGAGTAGAAAAACTTCTTGTATTGGTAAATAAGAATTCATTCACTCATATCAGTGAAAGGGCTGAAGGACTGATAAAAAATCCTCCAACATTCCAGTGAACTGAGGACCTGAAATATCATAAATGGCAAAACTTTAGAAAGTCAATGCTAATAAAGTGCTATGAGTAATACTCTTCACTGTCTGCCTGAGAGAATCTGATTTGATTTCTGCATTTGTTTTTCTTCCTTATCAGGCCACCAGGATTCCAGCCAACATCCCCTCTTGCTAAAACAAGCCTATGTCTTTGGATGTTGTCCAGACTTTGCTGAAAGCATAGTGACTGCTTTATTTTTCCATACAGTTGGTGCCCCTTCAGTATTTAACCCATACTTGGTAAAACAAATCTGAGTACATGAGTGTGAGAAGAGCTGCTTAGGAATCAAACCATTCCCTTTAAGTTACTTGTGGGAGAAGACGCTGGAAAAAGAGGTATAATTCAAGGGTATGAATACTCAATCAAATTCACTCCAGGAAATCACAACCTGACTTTAATGAGAGCAGGAAAAGTTTAGTCTCCTTAATAAACCTTAAGATACCAATTGTGAGGTTGCTGTCAGAATACTGTGTACCCTGCAGTTGAGCTAGTTCACCAAGCTTTATTGTGAGTTCAAATTAGGTACTTAACCACTACAGTACTAGTAAGATCATACTTTCCTTAGTCCCTCATCTCAGTCTGCTTCTTTGAGAACCCAGTGTTGTAATCCCAGCCCAGACCAAAATTCTTTGTACTTAACTCCATCCTGTGCAGTGGATGTCAGATGAGGAACAATTATTTACGTGAGTAGAGTACAGAAAGGTTTAAATATCTCATTTGAGAAGCAGCTGCTCAAACAGGTCTGAAAAAGCATAGAAATATTTAAATGTGACTATTTAAATATGTAAAACACCCTCACACAGAGGTAGATGAGCCAGTTTAGAGAAAATCTTTGCAAGTTCTTGGAGCCTTACTGAGTAGCTTAACCTCCTTAAAGATGAGCCATCTCCTTGAAGTGAAATAAACCAGTAGCTGCAAATATGCAGGAGTCTGAAGTATTTAAGCTATACTGTTACAGCCTTCATTTACGTGTACCAGACTCTTTCAATGTGTTGCAATAAGAATTACCAAACTGAACTCTAACTTGATTAGAATAGTGGTCAAGTTTTAATGTAATTTTTATTTGAAATGTGTAATTATCTTGGAATCTAATCTTGAGATTAGGTAATGGCAGACTGAAGTCTTTCATTTGCCACTTGATTTTTTGTCTGTACATACCACAGCAGTGCTGGGGATAGAACAGACTGTTTAGTAAGAAATGCCATTTATGCTGATATGAAGCAGTAGTTTAGACTTGTTGCCTCTAGCAATGCATGTAAATGTCTGGAGAACCACTGTTCTCCAATGTAGTGCTGAGGATATGTAGGTTGTACAAGGATAAGAGGTGCCTCAATTTCCACAATTCTGAATTAAATAGGTTTGTTTTTTTTTTTAATGACTTTAATGTGTTTTCCTTGAGAAATAATGGTTTAAATGAGTATGATAGTTGTACTTGCTGGTTAATTTTAAGAAAAGAAACCACCACACTCTAAAAAGCCTAGGAGAATCTCTCATCTGATTATCTTTTCATTTGAAGAGCAACAAACCAATGTCACTTGTACAAATATTTGGCAGTGATATCGGGTAAGATCATTAGGAGCTTTAAAATCCCAATGAATTCTTGAGGATTGGAAAGCTGCCAATGTGACTTTCCAAACTCACAAGCCTAATGCAGGTTATGTAAGACAAGCTACAGACAGAAGACTGGATAATTCCAACTATTTGACACAGTTTACTCATACACTATTCGACTATACTGTATAAGTCAGTTAGTGTCTGGGATGCATTTGGTATGCTGCAGGGGCTTCAGTGCTAAACCACAACCTTCAAGTAATGACAGATATGATGCAATCTGGGATGCAGCAGCTGCTTATGAGTAATAATACTGCATAGGAAAAGCAATTGTTTTTCTGGGCCCATCAGGCTGGCTTTGATTAGAGAAACACAGCAGAAATATTCAATTAAACAGTTCTTTCAGAAAAATGTCCTGCGCATCTCATTCTTTGAGTATTTCCAGTGTTTAACTGGACCTGTATAATTTCCTGTCACACTTGCCAACTCCTGTTGAGTTTTAGCTTTTGTCTTGCTTTCTTGAAATATTTTTCATTTGCAGACTTTTTAACAAGGTGAATTAATGTGTCATTGTAATCATTGCTGAGTGAATAACACAGCCACACCACAAGGACCACAGCAGAAGGTAAGGAGACTGAACTAGAAGCTATTGCAGGGATCTACATCACTTTAGTTAAATTAGTCTTGTCTATATAGTGTGTAGGTGTCTTTCAATTTTGTGTATTTTTATAAGCAGCGAATGAGATGCCTTGTTATATTTAAGATGTAGCAATGATGACATATAAATCTCCTCTCATCAAACTTTCACTATATGCCTGGATTGCATTTCCTATAAGATGGGAAGTTCTTTTCTAAGGCTCTGAGACATGCCTGACCTTAGGAGTCCAGACGCCTAGTCCAGACACTGCAGCTGCTTTCAGGCACAATAAGCAGTCCTTTGTCTATCCCTGCTTGCCAGCTCACTTGGGAAAATATTTGAAAGCACAAGTCCAGAGTGATCATACTTCAGCAATTTCTCTTAGTGGGACTTGTAAGTCTAGGAGGAACCTGCCATCTTTTCAGATGTTTTTTACACTTTTAACTCATATCTTAAGTGCCTTGGTTATAGGAAGATTTCGGGTCTGAGAGAAAAAAAGACTCAAATCTTTCTCTGTTGTATTTATCACATTTCTTGTCAAATATTAACTAGAGATAACAAAAAGGAGCTGACATTTGGGCTGTGTGATCCCTCATAGTAGTTTGTCCCTCCTTTGAAAATGTCCTTATTAGGGGAAACTCTTTGCAAGTGGGCAAAGAACATGGATATTCTTCCTTCACCTTGGGGTGAGGTACCTCCAGGTTAGAATTTATTGGCAGGCTGGCACTGATATTGCCTGCTTAACTTTGAAACCAAAGACATAAGTTTGTAGGAGTGCATCCTTTCAACAAGTTTTGCAAATAATTGACTGATTTCCTTCCCACCTGGAATGAGTAGTGCTAGTGCGTGCTAGAATTAGAGGAATGAGCAGAAGTGTGAGTGCATCACTGCATATTTGCAAAGGGAACTGCACTTCTTGAAGTACTTAATTTCTTTTGTCAGTGTCTCAGATTTGTTTTGTCCTTAGTATTTAACTTCTCATAGCTGTCCTACTCATAACTGTGATAACATTGCATTAATCTCTGTGGAGAAGTATGATTTTTCCAAGATAAAAGACAGCAGCTGTCAAAGTGGAAAGAGCTCCCATTTCTGGCATTCAAAAAAAAAAAAATCTGCCAGATATAACGGGTATTCCTTTCTGAGACAGAATTTTCTATAGAATGTGGACATAACTTGTTTATTTCCCAAATAATATCTTTATCAAAATCATATGAATTGTGGAAACATTTATATATGTTTTGTTCAGCTTTGCTAGCTTTGTTGAGTATGACAGGGTGGAGGATGTTAATTTTAGCAGAGATCAGCTGATGTACATTGTTATTCCTGGAGAAGTTTGGTCATGTGCCCAAGTCCTTTCAAAGTATAAAGCATGATAAGTGACGGTAGAAAACCTCTTATTCTTTGTGATTTTGTGACAGTATATCTATTCTTTTGCTTCACTGTAGCATGAATCTTCCTAATATTTTTATGATTCCTTTACTTTCCTGTCTTCTCAGTCAGAAATAAAATTAAAAATTAACAAAGCATTTATGCGTAGCCTATAAGTCCCCCCCATAATCAACGGATAAGGAACACGATCTTGTTCAAAGCACTGTAAAATATATATATAGCATTGTACATAAGGGATGGACAGAACTAACTGAAGTTTCTCACTTTTGCTTCTCTTTTAATTTAAAAATGCCAACTAGAACTCCGGTTTTTGGGCACCAATCATTCATACCCTTTTCTGGCCAATGTGGTATAAAATTTAATAACATTTCTTTTCGTTTTTTGGTTCCCAAAAGGCTCGGTTACCTGTAGCAGGGCAAAGTAGTAACTTAGAGTGAATGATTTAGACAAGAGTATATCCTAAAGGGACCTAAAACTTGGAGACTCGATGACTTACTGTGAAAATGTGCCAAGACTTTTCTCTGAAAACTTTGTTTAGTACAAAGTTCAAAATTCCTTTATTTACATAAAATAAAAAAAAGAAAGAAAGAAAGAGAAAAAAAAAAACCAAAGAAGAAAGCTGTCCTTCCTTAAACCTTCTAAACACAGCTCTCTGTCATGAGATTCATTTACTGCTAAAATTGGAATCACTTTGTGCCTGAACAGGTACCCAGGATGCTCTTTCTCTCAAATGGTCTCTGTAGAGTCCTTAACTGTAGATCAATGTTTCTGAATTTTTATAAAGGCTTTAAAGGGCAGTACTGAATGGAATTTCTCTGTTCCTAGATATAGTAATGTGCTGTTATATTTTGAGAGATTTTACAAAACAGTTTCCTTACTGTTTACCTGAAGGACCTGTTGGGCATAACTTGATATACCTCATTCTTTCCAGCCTGTTCATGCTACTAGACACAGATAAAGTCCTCAAAATCTTTGTAAACATGAAAAGGTCTTCCAGTGCTAGAGAGACTGCTGGAGAGAGCAAGGTGGGCAGATACAGGTCACCAAAAAAGAAGGGATTCCTAATAATGACTGAAAAGTGTTATGAAATCAGAGTGAGTGTTCTTTTTATTTAATGCCGTGTATGATGTGCTTTCTTGCACTCCTATTATGTGTGAGATTTTTGTTTAAAGTGTCATCCTAATTTTTCTTCATGTCTGATAATTTAAAGCAAACCTGAACAAAGTGAGTGGGACAAAACACTTATTTTGGATTTTTCCAGAATTCCAAAAATCCTTTTGCCCTTAATTCCTAGCTCATTTGCAGTTCTATCAAACTGACTGTCAATAGATTTATTTTCTCTTCCAGTCCCAAGGAATAAACTCTCATTCTCGTAGTTTTCTTTGATGTCCTGTGAACACTAGCATTCCAAAATATTATTCTAGTAACACCTTGCACCTGTTGTTATTGATTCAACAAACTGATTTTTTTACACACTTTATGTAGGAAATCCATAGTTTGTACACTGCTAACTTTTGAAACCACACATCTGCCTTCAGGTTTACATTAACAAAAGAAATCACTGACAAAGTTGTACAGAACCGAAAATGAAAACCTACATTGATGCAGCTTTTAAAGAGTATTCTGGTTCTTGAATATGCAAAAGTTAATTCAAAGATTCGTGGTCACTGACAGCGCTGGGTAAAGTTTGTCTGTGTATTTCCTGATTATTTGTACGAAATTTTAGAAATTAACGTGTATGAAATCATGGTTACAACATCCTGTCTCTAATTTACAGTAGTTGGGATTTTGGGGGAGCATTGGTTTTGGGTTTTGGTGGGGGTTTTGTGGTTTTTGGGTTGTATTGGGTTGGTTTTGTGGGTTTGCGATTGGTTTTTCTGGTTTTATTTTGTTGTGTTTTTTAAATTTTTTTAATGTCTAAAATCTATCTGAACACAGATACAGGCAGCTTTGTATTTACAATGTGCTAAACTAGAAGTCTGTAATCAGATCTTTCTGAATTTCAATCTCTTGCACCTTTACAGCTCTGAGTATGGATGTAACTTCTTGTGCTGGTTTCTACAGTATTGGAATTTGTGAACTAGTAGAAATATTTAACTTGTTTTTCACTCGAATTTTTTTCCCATTTCCTCTCTTTTCCCTCCATCTCTCACAGGGCAAATAGAAAGAAGAAAGTGTAGAGAACTAAAACCTTATATGCATTTTTGATAGAGTTTTGCACAGCTTAAACTTTTGGATGAGGAATGATCAGGATCCTCACCAGAAACCTACATCAAATGGGATTATAATGAAACATAATATAATGTATAATGAAATATTACATTACAAACAGGAAGAAATATGATAAAATTATTTATAATGTTATGACCATGCAGTCTGCTTTGTGGTATGATACTCGCTACCAATCTCCAGTGAGTTCCTTAAGAATAAAGGTGTTTCACTTCTCACAAGATCCAGGATTAACAGAGCAATACCATAATAAAGGAACAATACACCGTGCTTGTTGCTAAGGGAGCAAGAGAAAAGCAAATGTGTCATGCTGTATTGTCACAGCTGAAATCTTCATAAAGTATTGTATTTGATCATTAAGAGAAATTATCTCTGAGATAAGATCAGAGGAGTACAAAGTATTTAACTTGTGCTTTGAAGGCAAGCAGAAATTAGTCAGTGTTTGTTCACGCAGGAAGCTCAGTGCTGACAGTGTTGTTCTGTACAACAAATACAACTGCAGATATATGACCTTGATTTCCATAGTTCAACTCAAGAGCTTTTGAGCAAATTAAACTGCAATTAAAGGAGAACAAAACAAAAAAGTGTGGATCACCGCTCTCTGTCAAGTTATAGTGATTGATCTAAATAACCACTAACACTGCTTGATTTCCACTGCTTCAGTAAGATTTCTGGATATGCAACACACAGGTATGCACACACACAAGAAGATGGCTTAGCAACTTGTCAAATTGTTTAAGCCAGTGGTTGTCAAGGGATTTGATCAAATATAAAGAAGAAAGAAATCTCATTAGTTACATCAGACAAACAGATACACACAGGGATGACTAAAATGGAAATGGTTTTGTCACAGATTTTAGGGAGGAAAAACACCCTCGCAATTAGATTTATTTATTATTTAAAGGTGTCACTAAAAAAATCTGGACAGTTATGTCCAGTACAGCAATGGGTTCCTAAAATTCTTTTTTTTGTTAGGCTCAGACAATAAACTTATCAAGACTTTTCTTCTTAAAGACCTTTAGAGAGACAAAAGGTGTATTCTGTAAATAAGAGATTCCAGTTATTCTTCTGCATCCTTGTATGCCTGAGGATATTCGCCTTCTGTCATCAACCAGTTTAATAACCCATTGACCATTTTATTATAGCCTTTGTCCAGAAAAAAATTTTCCTGACTGCTAGCACGCTAGCACGTTTCCAAAGTGACACAGAAATATATCAGAAACAAGTGATAAAGGCCTCACCATGGTTGAGATATTTACTTGCAAAAGTGGTATCTGCCAGGAAAACCCAACCTCTTTAGAGTGAGACATTCATTCATTTCAATACAGAAATCAAGTCAATTTTCAGTCAAATCAATTTTAAATCAAACTGATTTTTCTTTTCAGTTTTGAGTTTCACTTAGATCTTGGCAGTCCCTCTCTAAATGAAACCAACTTTCACCATGAATTTGTAGTTAACTGGTGAAATAAATCAAGAAGAAAAAATAAGAAAATCAAATCAGTTCTTCATCTGGTCAGTGTCACACAAAGGCAGATGTGAGTTGCTAGGCTGAAGAAAATACAAGGCTTCTTAGAGAGACGATATCTCATTCTGTCTAATGTTTTAGTGAAGTTTTGCACTAGTTCTTCTTGCTTCTCTCTGGCAAGTTTTCCTCTTCGGTTTTTTTGTTGCACTCCCAACAACCACTTCAAACTGCAGACTCTTCAAAACCATCCACTCAC
Source organism: Ifrita kowaldi (assembly GCA_013398055.1). Taxonomy (NCBI): domain Eukaryota; kingdom Metazoa; phylum Chordata; class Aves; order Passeriformes; family Cinclosomatidae; genus Ifrita; species Ifrita kowaldi. Next base: position 63,873 of record VZRS01007227.1, read on the forward strand.
TACATTAGGGCACTATTTATCTCAACATTTTCAGTGTCAAATGTATGCCTGCCCTGTCTACCCATCACCAAAGACCAGAATATTTTCTCATGGATTAAAAAGTTGAAAGCTATAGCACTGCTAGCAATATCTGATCAAGAAACAAGAGCAAGTCCTAAGTAGAAGGAGAGAAAAGATGCACTGAGAAGAATGAAACTCAGTGGGTTTCAGCATAGTTCAAAAGCTCAGAAGTGGAAATCAGATCCAGAAGTAGCTTAAATCTCATCCTTAAGTTAAATCATCTAAAGTTGGCATTTTCATATTAATAGGTGTAGGATAATTAAAATTAAATTTTGAAAATTTGGGGCAAATTCAATTTTGACCCACTAGTCATGCGTTATCTGAGTGAAGTATCAGGGCACCTTGCCTCAGTCCTTGCATGTCACTACTTGACAAACCTAAAACATGACACGTCAGTAACTTACTGTGGCTATTGGTTGATAAAAACAATGCAGGATATCCTAGATCACTATCTTTATCAAGAGAAACAATTCTCTTAATACCCTTTCTACACTTACATAGTCTATGTAAACATCTTTTTGATTTTTTTGTGATAGTCCATGTAGCTGTGCAAGCATAAATATTTTATTTCAAATTATGGAATAAATATACTTAATTTAAGCTTTTTTTTTTTTATTTCACTGCATGCAAATGAGTCCAATATAATAAGAGCTAGACTAACTGCACTAAAGACCTTTGCAGAAGCAGTTTTAAAATAAAAACCCTTCTTGCCCTTCTCAGTGAGTGACTACTGCTTTGTAGGGCAGCAGTCAAAGATGGGTTGGCAATGAAAACTTCCCACATGTGAAGGAAACTTCAAGTACCATTATGCAGATCATCATTTAGGAGCCGCTCATATCTGAACAGATGGTGAAATCTATTCAAATGAGTATGTAAACATATTTTCAAAGATCACAGCACCCTAAATAAGAGTGCTAGAATTTATTTATCTTGAAGTTTTTGATGTCTTAAAATAAGACAGAGACAAGATTACGGGGACAAAGATTTGTCAGTGATAAATGCCATTTAAGATGTCAAAATACAAAATTTAGATCTTTAAAATCTTTTCATGGCTACAGATGTTCCAGAATTACTGAAGTACCAATTTTAATGCCAAAAAGATCTTTTCAAGACAGTATTTCTGAAATGTGTCATATTTCTATCTGACAAAATTTATGATGGTTTGATGCTACCACATTTCATCACATTAAGGGCTGTGCAGGTTCAAACTAATGATCATAGAGCTGCAAACCTTATGGCTTTGATGAAATCTACTATATGTGTAATGAGAGGTTGCATTTAGGATATTAATTTATGCAGAATGAATGACAAATCTTCCTATTTTCATTGAGTTGGAATGGCCATTAAGCATTTTAAGGATTGTCATCGTTGCTCATATTTAACTACTTATGTAATGAAAAGAATGTGAATCTTGTTATTTTCACTGAGATCCATTGTTACCCTTGAATAGCAAAGCAAGGATACTTCTTGCAGATAACTATCTTGTTAGTTGCTCTTGTTGAATTATAACTTTTTGTTTTAACTAGTATACCAAGATGTTTGAATCAGAAGTGATGCCATTTATGGTAAACATGCATTATTTAAAGCCTCAAAGCCACTAAATATTTTGTCTAACAAATAAGGAGTCCATTCTGATTCTGTCTCTTCGCTGACTGAACTACCGGAGTGCCCCCAAGAAGAAACCAAGGACCAGTTTTTATATGTATTTTGCAAAAAGCATTTTGAATCATGCGCAATCCTTATGTGTGACACTAACACTTGGAACAGTCTATTTAGTCATTGTGAAAATCTTTTGAAGTGTAAATGACTAACATCTCTTTTCATCTTCTCCATGATTTCAGTTTTATCTGAAACATGTAGTTAACAGGAGCAAAGAGTATCCTTAAAGCCATCTTGTCATATTCTTTTCAGCTATCACTGAACCAAGAGTTCCCATTTCAGTTCAGAACATCTTTTTCTGTTCCATGTGCTTTTTTTCCTTTCTACTCTACAGTTGCAAGTACAGCAATTTAGAAGAAGTTGGCCTAGTGTTTGCATATGGAGAGACAATGCTAGACAGAGAAAATAACTTGCAGTTAAGTCAATTAATTTTTCCTCTTGGCAGTGGTCTGTGTCTACCTCTGTCTAAAAGCAGTTTCCCTATGCAAAAGGAAATCAGACTTTCAGATGTGAATGGCAGACTTTATGTGTGTATTTATGAACACATGCACAGAGACATATTTATATAAATAGATAGTAAAGAGAAATCTTAGATTGAAGGAATAATTGCAAATTTATCATCGACTGTGAAAGACTATTATTTGTATGGCAAGTTAAACAATTTACCTTTAAAATATGTTGTATAATAGTTGATTGGAAATAAAGGTAAGTAGAAAATATATGTTTTTTCTATTATTCCAGTGTAATCAAGGTTTATATCAAGCTATGCATTTTTACAATTTCATTTGTCATAATGTATGTCTACTGCAGTCCTTTCTGTAGACAGAGGAGCTACCAGTGATCTGCTGTGTAACACAATAGTAATTGTCTGGGGTTAAGAAATCTTGTGTTCAAATTATCAAGGAAATATTGCAAAGGCTGAATAATTTTAGTATTCTAGAAAAGTGGTAACAGCAACCTGCAGGAATAAATCAAGAAGAACCCATTAATTGTTAGTATTTAAGTAATCTTGCAAAAGATAATGGCCATATTTTAAAGCATACTTTTCTACTCATTTATTTCTAAAGTTTCCAGCTTTCTTTTGCATCTGAATGAAAAAAAAAGGCAAACCTCTCATATCTCATATACCTGCTGTAGCTCTAGCAAAGTGTTATTGCAGCTCATCTAGAAACAGAAGAATATGAAAGAGCAAAAAGTATGTATTAAAAAAAGAGCAGTTTACTGCCTGATATTGTGGAGAATTTACACTGTGTATCATGTGAGTATTCTACTAAAAATCTTTCATTGTCGTGTGCAACAATCTGACAAGAAAATTATCAAAGTATTATTATGAAAGGAATAAATATAAAGAAATATAATTTTTTTTAAATAAATGCCAGAGATATTTAAATTTCAGTTTGTTGCCTGTAATAATCAAGGTAGAGAAAGGCCACTGTAAGTTTACACTGCTTGTCAAAGGCCTGAAGAGAAATAAGATCTACAACAACTGAAACTTTGTCTTCTACAATATCTCTTTGTTAGATTTACATTTTATTGGTTTGATAAACCACTTTCCTGAAATCAGATTGTGAAAAGATGTGGTAAGATCTTTGCAGCCAAAGGCTACCACTTCACACTGAAATAAGCCTAATAATCTAGACCAAAGAAGATGCGGATTCCTTGAGACAAACTCTTCACTTACTGTCAGTAAGAACTGAGCCACGACATTAGTCATGGAAAGAGGAGTATTTTTAGATGACAAAACTATCATACAGTAGCTCATGAACAGCAAATGTTAAAGGAGTTCTGTTGTGTTTCAGCTCACCTTGTACAATATAATGAAATAATTTTTGCAATTACTACAATGCAGTTGGAAACAGGATCCTGAATTCTTACTAACTGAAAATCTGCTAAAACAAAATGCATTGAAATTGCAGTGAAACTAAGCAATAAATCCAAAGTATATTTGGGTAATTGAACTTTGAATGTTCATGGCAGATGATTTGTCTGGATATTAGAAACCTGTGTCACATATCTCTGAGACAATTTTTCTCATTCCTCTTTGCAATCAAGAAATTCCTGTCTGCCTGCAATTTAAGGAATTGACTTGTCTGGCTTGTCTATTTAAGCATGCTCTCCAGAAAACCTTAATGTAAGGTTTATTCCTTCTGCAATATCTGGTGGTTTATGAGTAATTTTTCAAGTGGCCAATCTGCATGCAATTGTTGGGAAGATACTGGTTCTGCTTTTCTAAAACCATGCAGGAATAATTTGGACATTCTAACTGGGAGACAGTAAGGTCATGAACATATTTGGAATTTTGAAGACAAGGTTGGTATGCCTAAAATATGTAAGATGTAAAAATTAGGATAATGAGGTGAAGAAAGGCTTTATTTTGGTGCATTTTTGTGTATTTTTTGTTCACGTAAGCACTTCATTCATTTACATCTCTTTAGCTGTGATGTCAAGACGTGTTGGTAAGTTCAGAAATCCATATTGTCACTGAAACGCTACCGGACATTGTCCTGGACATAATCCCCATTCATTCTTCCAGTCTGTCATGGAACAGAGAAAGTAAGACAGCTCAATAACTTCTATTCGTGCCTTAACACTAATACCTGCACAACCTTGTAGCTTTCTGAAACTAGAAAAACTGCCATAAAATGTTAAACAACTTCTATGGGTGTGGTCCTTTAGCAGGAAAGTCATCTACATCTACCTTGAATTACTACTGATTTTCCCTCCAGAGTTCAATTATCCGGCTGGTAAACACAGAATGATCTTCTTAGTTATTCCTCTGCTTAAATGTATAGAAATTCTTCCAAAGGGTCTGTGACTCTTCAGAGGTCTGTGAAAACAGAGGAGCTGTTTTGGAGGATCAGAGAGAAGATAACTCTTGATGTGTCCTCCTGCTATTTCTCAAAGTGTTTCAAAATAGAACTGCATGCATGGGTAATAATTCTTATATGAGTGAAAATGGTGCACAGAGTACCGCCAGGTGGGTGTGCTGATATTGCCTGGTAGCTTGAGCTCCTGCAGAAAATTTTTGAGTTCAGATTTGCTCTGCCATCATTTGCACATGTAAGACACTCTCCTAGTCATAAGAACATATGATCATAAATGTTTTAGAAAATATTTTGAGAATATTGAGTAGATTATGTAGCTGTTTCTTGGATCCTAACAAATTTCATTTATGAAATTTTACAATTCAGTGTACTGATTATATAAAATGGAAATGAATGGAAATATAACACCCTGCTGACAGTAAATATAATCAGACTTGTTTCTCTATGGACTATTAAACCGTAAGACAAAGAACTCTTGCTTTAATGCATTTGAAAGAAAAAAAGGTCTGGCTGTATGTTTTAGAGGTCTTCTGAAAGTGTTTTGATAAAAATAGATCAGAGTGGAGACTGAGACAAAAATGTGCTCAGAAAGAAGTAAGTGTGACCTCATCTTATGTCAGAACATTTTTGTTGTATTGCATTGTTTCCCTGTGTTGATGAAAACATTATCACAGGCTGATTGCTCAAGGTCATGACCCGCAGATATAAGATATTTAGAGTGAGATTTTTTCAGTGCAGACAAAAACCTGTTTTGAATCTCATCATCCAAGTGAATATCCTAAACTTTACACTTAAAAGCACACATGTAAAGTGAGCAAGGGTTTCTATTTTATTTTGAATCAAAAAACGAAAATAAATTGTAATAAGAATCAGATTATTATCTTCTGCTGTTCTATTTACAGATCTTGTAGCTTAAGGCAAGGATCTATATCAGCTTTACAGAGGATTACAGCAGTCACTTGGTAGTTCATAAAACACCGGAAACTCAAATGGTTGCTTATTTTTGACTTACAAGAAAAGGGCCAAGGACCTGCTGTTAAAATCACTTTATCATTCACGTCACCATTACTAGGCTGCCTTTATCAACATTCTAAGTGCCATTTTCCCATGAACTGGTACTTGAACACCTTGTGTAGTGAATCTCTCAAAAATAAATCACTATCAAAGCTTTCATATCCCCAGACATGTGACTATACCATTAGGAATATGTTTTCCTGCATGACCTTTTTCAATATATTCAGAACTGCCTTGTTATTGTTGATACCACCAGCATTTGACACCATGTGAAAAACTTCAAAATGAGTGTATGCAGGTGTAAATGCTAAATGAAATCTTGTCTGACTTTTCATTACCTTTGGAAGGAGCTATATTCTCTTTTTGCTCTGACTATCCTCTGGAAATAGTAGAATATCTGCTCAAGGGTATTTTGCAGAGAGAAAGGCATTTTCTGCAAAGAGTATTTTTACATTATGTAATACCCTGCTGATTTTGAAACACTAATGTTATGTTAATTTTTCTGACGATGTAAGATCCTCTTATGACCACGTGAACACTAGTCAAAACCCTAAATTATATCTGATCATCTCATTTTTTCAAGGTACTAAAGATTGCAGAGATAAATTGCCACACATTGCTTGCCCCGAGGACAGTCAAAGGTAGGTATCAAAGCAGAGAAGACTAATTAGTCACCTTTCACTACTTCAGGGTCTTTAGAACAGGTTTTTGTAGCTTGTATAAAGTGATCATCTACACTTTCTTAGGTAGACTGTCCCTCTCCATTTTCCCCACCCATTTTTAAGGGAGCCCATAAGGAAAATGGGTACTGAAACCTTATTTTTGCAAAGTGCTTCGGGCATCATCAAATCTTTGTGTAATACATTGTTTTCTTCATGGAGTCAATTGGTCTTGGCTGTATTTTGGTAAGTGTGTAGTCTGCTATTTAAGTCTGTTTATCCTCACGTCTACAGACATGCATTTTTTATCTTTTTAATGCATGTCAAGAGTCTGCAACTTTAAAGCTTAAAGCCATCTCGTACTTCTATGTGTTTAATGTGCATGTTTGGTAAATGATTGTCCATCCTCATTCAAACTTTCGTCTTACGGTGTCTTTGAAATAGCTCAATGCTACATTAATGCAGAAGATAAGTTCTTCATAGTTTCCAATGCAGTGAGTTGGTTGTTCATGAATAGCTGTTTGGAATTTCACCCAGTGTAGTCCAGTCAAAATTATTTTCTATAAAGTGTCCTGTCACATTTTGCACCAAATGTTATTTATCTAGGCACAACTATTGCTCAAGTAAAACATTCACCATTTAATAAATTTTTAAAAATGTCAATGTACTCCTGTAATTGATAACACACAACTACAATGCAGAGGCATAAATTCTTTTTAGAATAGGTTTATTTTACCTGTTAAAGTCAGACAAATCTTCAAGCTCAGCCATTCAAATCAGATTGTCCACATCCATACTAGACTTTGAGAAGGGCATATGGGATGGGTATGTTAGATTTTCAAGAGAGAAGGGGCTTTCTTTTGTGCTGTAGGAGAATGAAAGCAAGGTTGTGACAGATGCTCCAGAAAGACTTCTGCTTACTCTGGAATATGGCCAAACCTTATTAATGAAGTTCTTAAAAATGTTGGGTTCATCATGGAGCAAACGCTCCCTTTCATCTATGACATCTATAGAGCACATAATAGAATAAATTTATGAGCTGATGTCCTCATCATACTTTTATTTTTATTTCCATTATGTTCCCTGTTCATTTAGTCAGTCATAAAAAATTAGAACATTTGCTCCCTTCTGAACTGCAGTTTCCAAACCTGAAGTTGCTTAAAAGATGAATCCAGTAAGCCTGTAATTAAACACGGGGGAAAATATGAACATCAGTTATGGGTCCATGTTAAATCAAGAAAATAAAGGAAATTCTGACTGTGATTAAAGATGAGAGACTGACTCTGAAACCAAGAATTTAAAGAGTTTGTTTTTTTTCTTCCTAATGTATAGCTAAGAGTATTGGATTGTATGTTGTAGTTATAGCAAGATTTTGGGAATATCATTCATTCAATGCACTCAAAACACATGAAAATGCAGAATATATTGAAGACTAAGAAACAGCAAAACTTATGAATGATTTGCATTTCTTTCCTTTCACACATTGAATCATACCAAGCAAGTGAATGATTTCAATCTTTCTCTGTTAAATATTGCTATTTAATGTGTCATTATGAAAAAAAAAGGACAAAAAATAAGCAAGCTCTATTTTACTTAGGATTATGAAACAGAAAAGATTTGACTTAGGGCACAGCTTTTATTATATCCAAGCTGCTAACTTTTCAGTGAAGTTCTGTGAAATTAGTGTTGATCTGTTGGGTTTTGTGGGTTTTGTTTGGTTGGCTAAGGTTTCTTTTTTCTTCACAGCAGTATGTAGCACACCTGAGTTGTTGAATTAAAAGTTCAATCTCTGTATTGATGAAATTTAAACTGAGATTTTGCCTCTGGAAATGTAAATGAATGAGATCAAATAACAGAGTGTATATGTCAAGCACTAGAGCTGTGTATCCCACTACAGGTTTTTACTCAAATTGTAGAATAAGCACAGGCTGTGGGATGTTACTGGTGTACTGACAGTCTGGAAGCCAGGATTTCCAGACTCTGCAGATACTCAGTGTTAAAACAGGGACTCCAGAAATCCCAGGAAGGGTGTTTGGCCAAGAGAAAACATTCCTGATAACCCTGGAGTGGGAAGAACCTGAAAACTCCAGACTCTTATACATATTTAAGCACATTCAAGGAAGACTAGAAGCCCTTGGGACTTAAGAAGACTAAGAGCTCTTGAGACTCCCAAGCATCTCAGGGAGCCTTGAGTATTGCAAGAGCTCTGTGACCACCAAGATAGGAGATTGCTTGTCAAGACTCCCTTGGAGCTTAAGAATCTGAGTATCTTCAAGTCCTTTTGACCTGCTTGAGGTAGCACAGGGGAAAAAAGAATCTTTCAGGTCTTTCGTATGAGTTAGTTTAACTAGCAGACAGAGAAACAGTCAGCTTTGAAAGAGCCAGGATCACCCAATGGAAGTGCAGTACATACCAGTACTTGGCTAGTGACACGTGATATGACCAGGTCCAGGTAAAAATATCCTTCTTTTTAGGCTTATTGTAGAGATTGCACGCAAATAATATTTTGGCATGCCTTTTTTTTTTTTTTTTTTTTTTTTTTTTTTATACAAAACGAAGAT
>VZRS01007227.1:72677-86242 GCA_013398055.1 Ifrita kowaldi
TTTTTTTTTTTTTTTTAAGCAGAACATGAAAAGCATGCTAATAAGAAAATATTAAATAATTACGTTTTGTCAAACCAAGATCTTCTTCAATGGCTTGTCCCTCGCAATCATCAAGAGCACATTCTTAAAGTAAAAAAAATAGGAGTCATCCTCTAGATTTCCCAATTCACCCACTTCATGTCACTAATAATTCTGTGGGCCTTCCATCTTATGTCAGTAGTCTCTCTCTAAACCTATAGAAGGCACTCCATTTCTCTCAACACACTTCCTGTATTTTGATCTATATTTATTTTAATTTTAATATTAGTTATTTGAAATGGGATGAACAGGACTGCACACAGCATGCAAGATTATGCATTCTAACCAAGTTCCTATTTGCTCTTTTTTTCTATTGCTGAGCATGGGTAACATTTATTTTGCCTTTTTGACTGCTGAAAATTCTGTATGATATTTTCAAAGAGCTACCTGCAAAAATCTCAGGAGCTCTTTCACATCATAATAAACCAGAATCTTTTAGTGTGAGTATGTCACTGGGTGACATTTTAAAAATTAATTACCTTGTATTATTTCATTTGAGTTAATTTATCTTCCCATTTTTTGATGTTTAATTCAAATATTATAAGGACCTTTTGTAATACTTCACATTCAGCTTTGCACCCTCTGCCTGATTTTATATTATTAGAGAGCTATATCACATCATTGCTCCTATAATTTTCAGATTTATTTGTGAACATATTTGACAACAGAGATAAACCAAAAATGTTCCTCTGAGAAGTCCCTGTAGTTGTGAAAACTGACCATTAATTCCCATGTTTTACTTCTTACCATGGTTGAATCTTCCCTTGTATTTCTGACATCTTTGTTTGTTAATGAACTTTTGTTCAGAATGTACTGAGAAGCCAAGAGTACTTTATTAACCAAATTGCTTTTTATTTTCTCACAAGTTTATTGCTCTCTTGGAGGACTCTTGTGGATGTGTCAGACATGGCTTTTCTCTACAAATGCTCTGTTGATTCTTTGTAGCATCAGTATTCATCCTCAGGTCACCTCTTGTTTCTACCGTTTTGTCCACTGTGGATAATGGTGCTGATCTATAGTTATCCAGATCATTATCCAGCTTTCTTTCACAAGCTGGAATTGCTACAGTCACAATTTATTCTCCTAACACCAACTCCAGTTTAAGCAGTACTTTGAACTCACCCATAAAGAATAGATCCAGAGAGGGAAAATCCTCACCTCCTTTGTAATGAAAGCCAATAAATAGAATTAATCTTCTTTTTCTGATAAAACTTTAGTGTTCTCATGTCTTCTACTTATTTTCTGTATCTGCCTTATATCTGATTTTTCAGGTTTTCATTAAACTATGAAGCAATGAAAACTAAATGAACACATTCCCTTTTCCTCTACATCATGTATTTCCGATTTTGAAAGTAGTATGAAATCCAATATTAATCCTATTAAAATTTTCATCTTGTAATTCAGAATGTGAGTGTGACTTGTGGTGGGTTATTTTGGGAAATGCAGTATTTCATTAAATGAGATGAGTGATACGATGATTTCATTCAGACCTACTGAGGAAATTAAACCTGTTCAGTAGGACTTTTAAAGTGGAAATAATTTATTTTGCAAGGGTAAAGACAACTTAGTGATGAATTTAGGTTCACTTTTTAAAGTGCATTTCAAAGAGCAGTTAAGGGCAGTATACATTTTGTAACAGATATAATGCAAAAAAACAAGATCAGCACTCTGTAACTCAGAGTATTCTTGAATTAACTTTTAAATTATCTCAGAAATGGTATCACCTGTAATATCCCATCCCACAAACAGCGTAAGTGGTGTAACGTAGCTAAAACTAAAATGCCTTTCATAGACCACTGGGAAATCACTTAAAGTATCCTACATAGAAGCCCACAGAGGCAGTAGTTTGGCAAACTGTTCCTCTGCAGGTAATTTGGAGGTAAGAACCCTGAGTGTTAAACCTGCAGTTTATGTTTTGGGATATCTCTGGTTTTGTACTCCTCTTTTGTGATCTCAGAGCCAAATGCTAGACTTATCATAATGTTAAAGTGCAAAATCTAGTTCCCTTAATGGAGGAGTAAGTTTCAACTGAGCAGCATCACAGCACCCAGAGCAACTTAAGCCCGGAGTGTCATGACGCTTAAACATGCTCATCTGGCCCATGCCATTTCGTCACTGTATGGTGGATTTGCATCCAGAAAGATTCAGGTTGAGTATTAGCTATAAAAGGGTTACTGAAGCATGGAAAGAAATAACCCATTGAGACTTCGTTATCTCCTTCACTAGAGAATGTAAGGACTGGCTACATAAACATGTATCAGGAATGACAAATATATAGTTCATCTTGCCTTGTGCCAGAGAACTCAGTGACCTCTTAAAGGCCCTTTCATCTTTATCTTGCTGCGATTCTATGAAGATTTGAAAATAAATACAATAAAAGCTTTGAGATGCAGTAAAGGAGCCATATAATGTTTTGAATAGATGACACCGATGATGTCTTCCTGGGAGTTTTGCCAGGTAAGTGATTTTGAACAACAGCTTTTCTGAACACTTATACTACTGAATCCCTCAATGTATTTTCATTGAAGCCTTTATCTTAAATCCATGTAAAGAAATTAGGCATCTGAACAGAAGGGAAACATTCTGATCTTTAGGAATTGAGCAGTATGCTATAAAAGTTAATAAATGTAAATACCTCTATAAAGGACATTTCTGTAATATAGAGCTTTTTCTATTTGACCTCTTTCACTTTGGACTGCTTTGCAGGTCATCTGATTAGTAGTATGTACACACAAATCCCAGAGAGTTTTATAAGTCTTTCAAGCCTCTTAATACTGCCAGTGGAAAAATAGTTTTCTGTGTTCAAAGCCTCATTTTGGTATAAATTTTAAAGACAAAATCAAATTATAGTGTTAATTGCTACAATGTAATTTAGTTACGACAATATATGTGAAATTGAAAATTACCTTAAAAAGCACTTGAAAAGATAAAATAACACACGCTTAGAAGTTAAGTATGCTCTGTGTGAGATTATTTTATATCCTAATAAATATCTCTCATTTGTATAACAATAATGTAGACCTTAATTAATTTATCACAATCTATTTTCTTCTAAAAAGATTTTTTTCCCACAAGAGCAAAGCAATAGCACCATCTAGAAGAAGACTACTTTCAGTTATATGTTAGTTCTTTCATATCTATCTTTTTTCCTCTCTCCTTCATACTGACTGGAAGATAGCCCTTCTGTCTTTCTGTCTTCTAATTTGGTAAAATTGGTATAGACTTTTAATACCATAATTATTTGTGTAAATTATCAAAAATTTAAATTAAATTAATATTATTCTATGTAAAGTAAGGTCTTTAAAAGCTTTTCAGTGAAAAAAAAATCAGAAAGAAAAAGAATTAATTATCAGAATTTTATTTCTTTATATTAGACTGAGAAATGATTCAACCATTCTTGAAATTTTTACAAAGTATAAAGACAGAATCAGATACTTGGCAGAAAAAAGCTTACACAAATGGACCCTAAAATCAAAAATGCTATAAGTCTTGAAATAAGCCTTGATTCTTGATACATCTTCTAGGATTTTTTCTCATATTGATAATAGTGGGCCAATATTACCATGCCATAGGACAATAGTGCAGCTGAAAAAAGTTTGTCTCATATAATACCACGATAATGCAGATAAAATTTTCTGCCACAAAATAGATGCTGACATAAAATTTTGTCTGTAGGCAAAGAACAGCTGCTTAAGTGTCCAGTGCATCAAAAGTTTCTTAAATTTTATCTGATGCTCTTGTAGGGGTGACAAATAATCTGCTATTTTTTTTCCTTTCTTTTTTTCCTTCCTTTCCTAGCTAGATGATTAAGCTTGTTGCCTGTGTCTTCCTCTGCAAAATTTGAATTGATCTTTTAGTTTCCCTGGGTCCTGGCCATAAAGTAGAAACTGAATTAGAAATTATAGGGAAAGTCAAGTATTTTAGAGAAGGAAGGACAAACGTAATCTGTGTTCTTGTCATTCTTCTTGCACAAACTGGAATTTTCTCCACATGGGAAATGAATGTTGTGGTGACAGGTATTTCATTGCTGCAGTTCAGCTATGAGGTGGGATAAGCATCACGGGCATAAGTAATAAGGCAGATCTGTGTTGTGCAAAGAGGCTCTGTACACAGATACCTGAGCCAGACCCAGGCAGTGCTGATACCATCATGTGGTACACACAGCTTCCTCTTCGAGAGAATAAACCTCGATCTCATGGGTGCCTTGTAGCTCAAGCTTCTTCAGGCCATGGTGATGACCCAGATGGAGATTTCTGTTTGGCAGTGAGGGAATCAGTGCTAGTTTGGGACCAGCCATGCTGTGCTCTGTGGCACACTGCAGACAGACCTGCAGAGTTTAACTGCTCTATGAGGAGAGAGGCTCACCAAATATCTGAGATTATAAAGTTGTAGTAAAACCAAACTGCCTAGAATTCTTGTTTCACAGAATCACTGAATGATGAGGGTTGGAAGGGACCTGCGAAGGTCATCTAGTCCAACCCCACTGCTAGAGCAGGTTCACCTTCAGCAGTTTGCACAGGATCTCATCCAGGTGGGATTTGAATATCTCCAGAGACGGAGACCTCACCACCTCTCTGTGCTGCCTGTTCCAGTGCTCTGATCTGTGCTTCTTCGCATGTAAAATGCCTTCTTTGTGTTTAATTTAAAGTCTGGACAAGATGGAAGTTGTAAATTTGCAAAGCATAGAAAACACTTCACAGCTTCAACAGAGAACCTCACATCTTCTGTGTTTTGCACCTCACATCTGTGGACCTATAGGTGGCAATTGTCGCAACTGCACAACTGAGATCTGGCATCCTATGCAGTGCGATTATGGTGTACTAGTTGATATTCCTACTCAGCACAGACTGGAAGAGAATCAATAAGAAAAATGGCAAAACATAACCAACAAATATGGCATATAATCTTTTCTCTTTTCTTGAGTCAGCTTATAAAGAGCAGGAACAAGAGATATGCCTTTAATATATTTCAACTTGCATTTAACATGTATTAAATGTAAGTGATTTAGGCTTTTTTATTTCATGTTCTAAGTACAAAGAATCAGGACATTAGTATTTAGTGTTCTTTTAATTAAAATAGCAGTTTACTCTAAGCCCTGGAATTAATTACGTTTTGAACTGCTTCTCTGCTCTGCTAATAATGTTTGACAGCTTTAAAATAGAATAGCTAAACTTGAGGCTATTCAGTTTAGTAGGCTGATGCAGAATGCACTGGGAAAGATGAACTGTAATTTAAAAAACTGTCATGTGCAAGAGCATACTATTCATTTAATGATGAAGACCTCTGTCAAAATTTGCGTACGTACGCTGTGAATGAAAGGCCATTCAGAAGATGGAAATTGAAAGTAATTTTAACATTATTGACTTAATGAGACTAAATTTTGTCCTAGCTATGACTTTTAAAAGAGCTGATTGTTTTTTCATGAGATCAGGCCTTGGAAAGAAATAGTTTACCTTTTACAGGAAATGCATGTTAAAAATGCTGTGTTCAACATATTTTTTCTTAACTATGAAGAAGTATTACAGGGCTTAAATGACAGGACATGCATTTTAAACTAGAAACAGAGAATTTTTCACCTGGTAGCCACTTAATCATTTAAATAATAGTCAAAGAAGGACTCTGTATTTGTAGCCACCTTCTTGGAAAAATTGCCACTTTAGTTCATACTAACGCATTGCCCCAAAGCATAATGCAATCATTTTGCCTCATTTAGAATATTTTGATGCCCGTTTCCTGAAGGCAAAATCCCATGTATACAGATTCCTAGGTCTGTCAGTATTTGTAATGAATCAATTCTACCTGAGAAAAGTCTTCATTGTTATCCGTTAGTATCCAAGTGTCTCCATTAGGACTATGAATACTTGCCTTATATTTGTACTCTTCCCGTCTCCTGCCAACCTTCCCCTGTCCCCATCTCAAGGTTAAGAAAAGGACAATACAATGAAAGTCTAAACTATGTGTTAATCTAGAAGCTAGTCTTTTAAAAAAAGACTTCATTTGGACTGACAAATGTGTATCCCACATCTTCAGTGAAATTTTGTTGATTTACACCTGCTGATCAAGCCAGGCTTCACCTTCTAGTTCAGCATTCCCAAATAACTCTTCCCCTTCTGCTCTCATCTCAGTCTAGTTTGCAGTCCATCAGTTATTTACTTGTAGCTTTGCTGTGTGCACTACATATATAACTTATGTGCTAGATATAGTGAAGATGCTGACTTGGAAGTTAGAAAATTGTATGCAGCTTTAAAATTCTTTTTCCCTAAGAGATTACAAATAAATGTCTTTTTTGAACCAGGTCTACAGTAATTAGTAATTTCATGGTGTCTTACAATAGCTAATTTAACTCCAAAATGTATGTCCTGCCACCACCTCTCTTACTCTCTCACAAGGATGAAATGTTTCGCAAGACAGCACAATTCATGCACTTCTTTCCATGGCACGATATTATAAATATCCCACTTAAATAATAAATATGACTCACCCTGCCTCCCTAGTGTAAAAAAGAGTATTTGTCTTAAATGGTAAATTGAGCCCTATTAACAATTCCCTGGAAAAATGCACGTAATTACAGTATTCCACTGGAACACTAATGAAATAAGAATTAGTTGAACTTTCCAATTAATCCTTCTAAGATTCCACACTATTATGTAGGAGAGGTGCTGCTTTGTCTTATTGAGATAATTTCTTTTGTCAGTACAAAAGAGAATATTTCAGGAAAACATGCAAGTATCTATATAACTGAATTGTACTTTCCCTTAGGTACTCTTCTTCATTTTTACAACGAAGAACAGGTTTATACAGTCCCCACATATGTCACATTATTTTTAAATACAGTTTTCAGGTATGACCCCCATTGAATATTTGGATTTATTTACCCTAAATACAATTATAGGAAAAAGAGTGCAGTGAAAGCTGCAATGGAATGGCTCAAAGGTAAGTGCAGATGAATTAGCTAATAGCAAACTAGTAATTTTTAAATAATTTTTTATTGTGTAATAATCATAGAAATTTTATAAGGAGCCAGTTATCTATTTTAAAGCTAATTTTAGCTTCTGACATTTCAGATTTTAAATTATGCAGATTCCTATGGTTTATCTTCCATTGTTGTCTTCAAATTCTTAACCTGTGATTGATGATTCAGAATATAATCTTGGGAAGATTTACCATGAGTTTCATGTGCTCTTACAGTTGTTTCTTCGAAAACCGATTATTTATAATTTTTTTTGTTCTTTGGTTTTTGGTTTTGGGACTTTATTTGACATTAGTTAGTTTAGTCAGAGAGTAGTAAGCACAAAATTCTTACTAGATGACTTGGAAAGGAGAAAACTTTTCTGAATATTCCTGTTCAACAGCTTTCTTCCAGACTTTGCCGGTAGTAGGTATGGAATTTCTTGAGCTCTTTCAGATAACAATATGTCTGTGTTTAATTCATAACACAACTCATCAACATGTGAATGACAAAAACCAAAACAATTAACCGAACAAAACCAAACACCCCTACCCCCACCCCCCCAATATTCTGAGTTGCCCTTATTCTTGAAATGGTAGAATTAAAAGTTCTTGAAAGCCTTAATTTAAGTGACAAGTATATCTCTGCCTTAAATGTGGAATCTGAGTTAGCACTTTTGTAAATGCTACTTGCTCCAGAGAGGATAGCTGGTAGAACTTCAGCGTTCTTCAAACTTTTTTTGGTAGCAAACCCCTATCAGTAAAAAATTTTTAAGCATGCACCCCAATATATGTTTATCTATTTATTTATAAAATACATACATGGACTACTCTACTAATGCTTTGTGTTCATAAAACATATACAAAAATAGAAATTAAGAAGGATAAGGATGGACTAAAAACCTTTTTAAAAAAATAGTTTTGTTTCGTATTTGTTGTTTATTAATGGTGTAAAAAATATTTTCTTCCTGCACCCCAGTGGGTTGTATTGTACACCCTACAAGTCCACAACCTGCCCCCGTTTTGGAGACCACTTTTCTAAATAAAGAAAAAAACCTGAGTACAATAGGCAACCTTGCCAACTCCTGTATCACCCAAAAAAATTACTTTTTAAATTCATTTCATTTCAGAGTGAGACTAATCAAACAGGATAAAAGAAAAAAAAGAAAAGAAGAAATAAAAGTGTCTTGTAGAAGAGAAGTCTGTTGTCCATTGAAATTGTGTAGTATCATGTAAACCCAAATTGCACTTATTAAATACAAGACTATTTATGAAAAACTGCAGATGAAAAGTATCAGATTTTTCTTCATTCCTTGTTTAAACTGCTTTCTTCTCTTATTTGAGGATTATCTCCCAAACTGGTTTGCAGAAAGGAAATACACTTCAATTTTCAAGAAAAGTTTGTGAGAAGAGATGTTCTAAATGTGTTGTGTTCGGGAAAACATTTGTTGGAAGGGTGAAGACCCAAAGTCCTTCTGCCCTTATGAGATCTGCAAATGACCAGAAAATGGATAATAAGAGAAAAGATGTTATTTTAAGAGACTAAAAGGTTCCATTTCCTGATATCACACAGGAAGGTATATGTTATGCCTCTCTGTAGGTGTTTCATCACAAAAGAATGGAGTGTATTTCAGTTTTTCGTGTTTCAGCTTCTAGTGCTGTTGAAAGAAATACTGAATAAGTCCATATAAATAAGCAATTGAGGGCAAAAAAAGCCTATCTGAAAGGGGAAATGGTTGGTATTGAGTTCTCCATGCCTACTCTGTAGCTGTTTTAAGGGATATTTGTTTAGCACTGGTTTTACTCTGTTCCTGTGGGGCTGCATGTCCTTTAGAAGTCAGAAAACAGACTCTGCTCCAGGAACACACCTCTCAGCTTAGTTTCATCTATAAGTAAAACAGCTCACACACTCAAAGTCTGCTCCAATTTGCAATCCAAAATGCAGTAAGTGAGGGCAATTGGGAGGTTCATTTTAGAACCAGACTCCTAATCTGAACTAAACCGTGAATGTAGATGTGCTGATCAGCTTGGTGATTCATTTCAGCGTTTCCAAATGTCGCACTGTGTATAACTGTGTTATACTGAGCCTGTAGTTTGGATTTGCTAAATTCTAGCAAAAAAATCATTCACAAAGAGATTGTGACAAAAAGTACATCTGTGATTACATACGACAGCACAGCATCCAAAATGATTTTAGAGAAAGCATTGAGTAGAGAAATATCACTCTCGTATTTCTTGCTTCCCACCCTCAGAAGGATAGATTGCTTTCCATAAATAAGGAAGCCAGTGCCTTCTCCATTTCATAACAGTGTTTTTCTTTCAGTTCAAGGAGTCTTTTGTTAGGAGTGTGGGAGAAACTCATGGCTATTTTGAATCCTTTCAGTCTTTTATCTACACAAAGAGGAATTAATTCACTTCGTTTTTGTGGGGTGTAAGTTAAGAGTGCATATTTAACAGTTGTCAATGGCAGAGTTGGGATAAGACAAGACTACCCAAAGTGGCCAAGAAAGAATGACAAATGCTGGACAGGTTTTGTTTTCACAAGAAAGAATTTAATTGAGAAAGGTATGTAGGCTATTTACCCAAGGTTCCTCCATGTTGGGGAATAATTTACCATTTTAACTGAGACTGAATAATCTCCTTTGGTTCAAGGAGAAAATAATCGAGATATATTGTCTCATTTTCTTACGTGCTACACCTGAAAGCAAGCCAAGTCAGTCCTGAATATTAAGGAGTTTCTTTTTCTCACTGAAACTGTTCCCCTACTTTATGCTCCATTTTTTCCACTGTTTACAGTATCAGAGCATCACAGAATGTTTGATGTGGGAAGGGACTTCAGGTGATTGTCTTGTCCAACCCCTTGCCTAAACAGGGCCACTTGCAGCCAGTTGCCCAGGACTTCTGCTTTTGACATACAAACACATAGGCTAACCACAGAAGGGAGGAAAGCAAAGCAGAATTTTTATTTTCTTTTTTTCTCATTGAAACACCAGCATAACACAATTCAGAGGCAAAAGCTTTTTGTCCGTCTGTTGAAGCAAACTGTCCAATGCTTCACATAGATCTCAATAGGAGCTTGTACACTACTGCTTTAGACAAAATTGTTGGATGTTTTCATGCATATTTGTCTTTTTTCATCTTGTCGTTGCATTTTGAAAATATTTCATGGTGCTTGAACTGGTCTATAAATGGGTGATCTCCTTTCTGCCATACCAACCATCCTCAGGCTGAGCAGTATCTTAGGTTTTCCTAAAGACGTTAGACCACAGGAAGGAAGTGCTTCATGTCTTGTTGAATAAAATATTATGGGTTCAAACATGGGTTGCTCTAAAAATCAATAGAAAAATTCAGCTGTGAATGTGAAAGAGACAGGCTGACAGAATGCTCTATATGAAGAGATTGCCATGTAATGGATGGTTTAAAACTACAAAGAACAGCATTGTGTGTACTGAATCAAGGAACATAATCATGTTGTGTTTTCTTGCTTATTTTTAAAAACAGGATTTAGCTGACAACCAATATAGGACTAATAAAAGTACATTTCTAATCTAAAAGTGTAGCTGTCATTCCATGTAATAAAAAAAGTCAATGTCCTTATTCTAAGAAAAATGCAAAACCTAAAAAAAACCCTTAAACTCATTTAAAAATCAATAGAACTTTTACCAAGTAAATCCAAGGGCTTCATAACACTACTAAGATGCCATTTGACATAATTGTTTATGGTTATGAGGCTTTTCAATTTTTTTAACATTTCATGTTTTATTAAATGTGAATCCCTTTCTTCATTTTTTAGTTTACTCTCTAGTAGAAACGTAAGATTCTGGCAACTGGCTAATTAAGGGTGCAAAAAGTACACACGAAGTTTGTAAAAGTTTACCTATACAATTCCAAGGTAACGGAAGATGTGCCCGCCTAGGACTATGAGCTACTATTTTACTAGAAAGAGCATTTACCAAACCTCACATAAAGAGATTTTGCAACAAAATGAAACTTAAAGCCAAAAAAGATGGTGGTGAAGACTTCAGTATGAAGTTCAAAATTGCAAACTCTCTACAGAAGCAATATCTGTTGAGGCAGAAAGCAATTTTGACCAGTCTCTAAATTGCAAACCCTGTGTACTTGCTTATAAACACTTTTGCATAAGCTTTTAGCATTCAACGACGTAGATCCTGAGGTATCTCCTTAAGGTCTCATTGCTAATGAGAACGTGCAGTGGTCATTGTGGTCATGCCTCATTTATTTTGTGGATGTCTCCCTCCATAATGATGGTTACTGATTACATTTTGGCATAAACACACTTGCTATGTACCACTTGCTGTTTCTCAATACTATTGCAATGGTGTCCTTACAATTATGAGTGACAATAAATGAGATCCAGGAATTTAAAAACTGAAAACAGTCTATTTCAGAAAAGGAAAAATGTGAAGCTCACTGTTATATGATGTGACACAGCACATTGCCCAGAACAGCAAATTCAGCTGCTTTGTGCCTACTTGTTCTATAACCTTTTTTTTTTAAGTAACTATAATTTGAAACTTAGCCATAGGATGTCTGCATCATCCTGCAGAAGAAATATCTGACTGTCTATAAACATTTGTATGACTGTTTTCAACACTACCCTTTTTCTGTTACTCTACTGTTGCTTGACTAAGGTAGACTGCACATCTGTATAGAAGTTTATCCTATGGATAAATCAGGTGGCTTTCAATTACTGTACAAATAAAGTTCTGTAACTCACTGTGGAAGAGAATAAGGAAGGTCAGAGAAAGTGCTGAGAGGGTTAGAAAGCAGAGTAGGACAATTTATTAACAGCTGCAGACTTGATGTTGCTAATGGCAAGACGGATTACTCAAAACAGGTGAATCCTTTTACGAAGTCTTATGTCTCCTATATTCCTTATTATAAGGAGCTTACTCCCTGCCCTGTAGCAAAACCCTGTGCCCTTCTCACCCACCAGGATTTTTAAATGCTCAGTCAGGCTGACTGGCTGGTTGAATGGACGAATCCTGCTAGCCAAGATCACCTCAGACTTACCCTAATGTGCACACGCTGTTATTGCTGACTGCCTGCATTTGTAAGCATTGATGGCAGACACAGTCTTCATCCCAAAGTATGGGGCAGACAATCCACAGGCTGAAAAAAAAGCCCTGAGGCTTTTTATTAAAACACGACTATTTACTGGGAAAAATAAATAAATAACTACATAAATAAAAATCCAGACTTCCTCATCATTAACCTTCCAGGGTAGCTGCTGTGCTGCTCGGTGGTGTCCCAAAGGCAGCAAGGGTACCCGCCTCATTAAAAGGTGCCCTAAAAACAACAGGCCTCCCACCTACGCTAGCACTGTCCCCAGCCCGCCGGCAGACCCCGAGCTCGGGGACAGCCCCGCTCCGGCCCCAGTGGGCAGCCCGGCTCCGCGAGTGGGCACCGCCGCTCCGCGCCCGGCCGCGGGGCCGCCGGCGCACTGCCATCCGTGCCGTCCGACCGGAGCTCATCCCCGCCCCTGCTTTTCCGCACCCGCGCAAAGGAGGATCCCGGGCTGTATTTCATTTTTAATTGACTTACAGCCTCCTCCCCACCACCCTCGCACCGCCCCCCCCCGCTCCCCGCTCCGGCTGCGCTTCCAGACACACTTTTCTTGTTGCAAACGGCGCGAGCATCAGGTGCGGGCAAGGAGCGGCGCCGACCCCGCCTCCGAGATGCTGCTGCGGCATGGGGAGCCCGGGGCAGGGGCTGCGGGTACCCCGGGTCCCCTGGCTCTGCCCCCACCCCCTCGGGGGTCGGCGGCTTTCCCGCGCCGGCTGTTCCGCAGCCTAGCCGCCGCAAAAGCTGTGCAGAGGGGCCGGGGGATCCCATCCTGCTCCCTTGCACTCCTGTGGCACAGATCTTCCCTTATCCTCGTTTCTTCCCGCCGCCCCAGCGGTGCGCTTCGCTCCCTGTCCTTTCTTGCCGCCCTCCCCTCGCCGAGGCCAGGAGTGCCAGGGCCGCGGCGCTGCAGGAGTCAGGTGCCAGCTTGCCGCGGCTCTGCAGGGTCGGCTCCCGGGTCCAAGAGGGGACACAGTCCTTTCTGTTCACCCACGCCTCCTCCTCTCTTGTTTTCCACTGAGACCATTTCAGGTTCTCTCAATACTCTTATTATGAATATGTTTTCTCTACTGTATTCTTCCCCCCTCCCTTCCCGCCCTGACCACTAGCCCACCTCAATCTCGTCAAAGGGATGGGTGTTTGGGGTGGGATGTAGCTGGGGAAGAAGATAAACGCTAGACGCGGGGGGAGGGCGGGAGAGAAAGGGAGAGATTTTGCAGTCGTCTCTGGGCTGATTGGAAGAGGTAATCATTGTATCTGCGGCCGGAGGATTAGCAGATAAACTTTTATTGCTCCCTTTTGTGCGTGTGTGTGTGCGTCTTTGTGCGTGCGTGGGTGTGGGTGTGTAGAGGAAGAAGTCGCCTCTCAAGGGGGAAAATCTTTTCAATTTCCCTTTGGCAGGTGCAGGTCAAGGAGGAACTCATGGGCATTTTGTCTGATCCATGAACTGGTTG
>VZRS01007227.1:86283-173089 GCA_013398055.1 Ifrita kowaldi
CGATGCACCGCTCGTGGCGGTGCTGGTGATCGCTCGGGTGTGATGGGATTGAGCCGGCGGTGATCATTTGAAGGCGGTGAGGGAGAGCGAGGGAGAGGAAGGGCTGCTCCGCTCTGCTGTGTGTGGGCTTCGGGATTTCTTTTTTCTTTTTTTTTCTTCTTCTTCTTCTTTTCCTACTTCCATCCTCTCCCCGCCACTGGAAGTCCTCCCGTATCTAAATGGAATTAGTGGAGACCGAAGCCCCTTGTGTAAGGAACAGACATGACCCATGGGCGCAGCTTCTTTCACAGTGAGTATCTATCTCCCCCTTCCCACCCCCCACCCCCGACCGAGCTCCGCCGCCGCGCACGGGCTCCTGCCCTCCGCTGCCTCCACACCTGGCGTAACGGGACGCCCAGACTCCCGCGGCGTGGGGGCGAACTCCCCCCACGCACACACCGCATCCTCTCCCCCACCACGCTGCGGTGCACCGGAGGGGAGCCGGCGTCTGCCAGCGCCGTGGGGCGGGCGGCGGGACACGCTCCCGGGGGCTGGAGGCTTTCACCTGGGCGCGACGCGTCTGGTGGCTTTTGGCATGCCGGGAGAGGGGGGAGTGGAGCTGCCCCTCGCCGGCCGTGGCTCGAACCGGCCGCCGAGGGTGAGGGGGCGCGGGGCAGCGCCGGGAGCCGCGGCGGGGGCGGGGGCGGCCACACCGGGCACGGATCCCGGAGAGCTGCGGGGCGGGGGCGGCGCCTTCGGCCGAAATCCACCAGGATTAGCAAGGAGGCACCGAAATGTATCACCTACTCTTCCAAGACCCCAGGGGCCTCAAGCTGCGCGGTGGGACCCCCTCTCCCCGCTCTGTTTTGCAGAGGGTCCGCTGTTCTGAAGGGGCCTTACTGGTCTCAGTTCCTCCCAGCACTTCTTTGTGCGCCCACACCTGTACAATAGCGCTATGGCCAGGTATTGCTTGTCCAACAACTCTTTGCCAGGCTAAGCCACGGCCATGCCAAATCACAGCCTCCTAAAAGCCTGGCCAAGAGATAAATCACTTAATGTACAGCTTGTAATGAAAAAAATGCACAGATCCAAAAAAGATGGAAAGATGCGTAATCAGAGTGGCACTAGAAAGCACGATTATAATTACACCCATGATTAGGAGGAAAAGGGGGAGGAGGAAGACAGTGAGAATGCAACAAGAAATTTTATGGAAACTTCTTTAAAATAATTCCCAAACCGAGATAATTGCAATATTGTCGCTATGCTGCCAATGCTTCCCAAGTGACAGTTTTCAATGAGTGAAGATTCCATGGTTGGTCTCATTGGGGTCTTTCCCCCCCCACCCCGAAAAGCACTGTTCTTTTTCTGTGGCTTGAGAAAGAAAAAGGCAAGGGATCATAGAATAAAATGGTCTGCCTTGTCTGCTCAAAAAAATTGTTTTTCGTTGGCTTTTCCCAAGAAGACCGCAATTTTAATTACTTTCTGGCAAGATGCATATTTTGGTGGTGCTGTTAATAACACTAAATCAGGAGGCTTTCTCTTTTTTTTTTTTTTTAAATGGGAGAAATTTTTCATTTTATCTATCCAAATGTTATACATTATATGTCCAGAATGAAACCAAAACCCCAAAACACTTAGTTTCTTAGTCTCTGCTTGTCTATTAGACTTTATTATCGAGATTATTTTGCTTATCAATAATAAATACTGATATAATGACATGTTATTATAGCTCTACGCTTTGGATAAACAACTCTGTGGTTTGGAAACCTCTTTTCTAGCAGTTACAGATGGAACTGAAAAGACCTGAGGTTTTTTTTGTCATATTGATAATAATATATCAGTGACTTGGACCAACTCTCTTTGCTTCTCTAAACTCCACTTTTGTCCATATAGAAAATAAGGGGAAACCTAATAGATAAAGATGCTTGAAATGAACCTATAAGAATCAGATTTGAATTGTTATTAATGGCCTAAAAGAAACACTTCTCACATGGAGTTTGTTTGTCTGTCATGCGTCCTATTCTAGCTTCCACAAATTTGTGGGCAGAAGGAACACGAGCAGCTGATTCCATATTCTAATATCAATCTACTTTACACTATTGAGAAATTAGGTATTAGCTGTTGAAGATTTCAGGTATAGATGAATTATGATCACTGCATGAAACACAGCTGATGTAAATGAAGCGACTCGGCAAAGGGGTGATTCCTGCCTTGCTGTTGGATTTTGACAGTCAGCAGGCAGAGTCCCAGTTAGCATGCATTTCCAGAGTTCATCCCTGAGGAGAGTGAGGGCATGAATGGCTGGGTAGCATTCAGATCTGAGCAGAAGATGTAGTGTTCTCACTGAATGCCCATGACACAGAAGAGTTTTAACTATCAGTGCTGCCAACATCCGTCTCTAGGGGCTCGAGCCTGACCAAGAAATAGTGAATATGCTGCCAAGCCTTCATTTTCCCAGAATTTCAATCTTACCCTGCTTAATAGGGCAGCCATCATCCATGCCTCAAACCCTCTGTCACATGGGAAAGGTCAAAGACATACAAATAGGGATATCAATGCCATCAGAATACTGGAAATATGGAGACTGGCTTCCTTTGGCATGAAAATTACACAAAAATTGCCATAAAAAAAGGTGGAAATGATGAAAGCACCATCTTGGAAACGTTCATAGTTACTAGCCCGTGGTGGCTTTTGGTGTCTCTTGGGGATAATAAGAAGAAATTATGCCATTCAATTACTTTTATTAAAGACCACTGATCCATCAGTTCCTCATCACAGTCATCAACAAAATGGTAGCTGACTGATCCAAAAGGCTCTGAATAGGCATGTAACTTCATTTCCACCTTAAGTTCACTGCAGCCGGGGCACTGTGTTTGGGCTTAATGCCAAACTAGCTGAGGCAAAGTCCCAAGCACTCCAAGAACTGACGGATCTGTTCTCTTCTGCTCTTGCTGTTCCACTTTTTATGATAGCCAAAGAAGATATGAATGATGACAAGAAAATCAGTGCGTAATTTCTTCATCAGGTAGCTAGGTAGTCACTTTGAACTTCCAAATTAGTCTCATTATGACTCTTCTAAGGCTTTGCCTCTTTGACCTGGAGATAATTACTGGGTTTCTGGGAATTTCCAAATATAACAGTTTAACTAGAAAAGGCTAAGTCCATTTCAGAAAGGTTGCATTTGTTTCCAACAGGCATAGTTGTCCTATCATGGTTGGAGACAGTAGATACCTATTTGTAAAATGGGCTGCAGATTCACTGCAGCAAAAGCAACACCCTCTCGACAAGTCAAACAAACGAGATTAATGAGATTGTTAAGCACACACAATAATTTACTTCACTAGAGATTTGCAAATGCTTTGATGGATGTGAAGAACCCAACCCCTCACTTCTTTCCTACTCCCAGTCCTCATTTTCAGATTTTATTATGCTATAGAGAGAGACATTAGTGCATGCAGTGGCACTGAAATTTAGTCTCCCTCTGTTAAAAGCAGCCACTTTTCTACTACTGACACAAACTACTATTATATAAATAAGTATTGGTAAAAATGTTTTTCTCTAATATTAAAGAAAAAGGAAAAAATAGGAGGAGAACATCAGTGCCTGTGGATTTTGTTTTAAACCCAAAAGATCTCATCTTTATTTGCTTACATTTGCAAAGATAAGTACTTACAAGAACAGGCCACAAAGAAACTTGTTTATATAATATGTGCAGTTAAAAGATGCAAGTAAACATGAAACTTTTTCTTTACAGTAATTCTAATTAATTTGTATTCTTGTGAGATATATGTGTACAATTGATTTGATTTCAGGAACTATCACACTCTGATATTTAATGCATATTTCTCTTTCAGTTGTAGCAAGTCTAATCATCCTACATTTGTCTGGGGCAACCAAAAAAGGAACAGGTATGTAAACTTCAGACATTTTTGTCAGACAATATATTAGAGACAAAAGTATGGATCTGAGTTTTTAGTTTAGTTCTTGAAACTTTTAGTAGCTCATTTACTTCCTGTGTCTGCCCTTTGCCCATTTTTTTTGAGTATTCACGTGCCTGTACACACACAAAAAATTCAGGGGTACTCACCAGGTTCAGCCTGACTCTAACTAAAGACTATGAAATACTCCCACTTTCAAATTGGGAAGTCCAGTTTGGACACTCAACTGCCTACACTTTAAATCTTTTTTCGTGTTGAAGTATAATTAAAAACCTGAAATTGGATATCATAGGTGCATCTGTGCAGGGGGAGTATAGAAAGAGATTCTTAAAAGCCTTGGATGCTCAGTATGAGGGAGAGCCAAGCAGGGAATGCTGCTAAGCCCAGTGTGTGTCTGAACCTGTGTCTGAATGCGCAGGCCGGAATTAATTTTAGGAAAGTAGACTCCATGTTGTACTCTGCCTGGATACAGACCAGGGTGAAGCAGAAATGCTTGCAGAGTATAAGTCAGATCTCAGATGGTTAATATCATCCTTGGAAGGTGATTGTTTTCCTTCATTGATCGTGAGAGGGAGCCTCAAACACCTTTACTCTACACTCCAGGGACTTAAGTTATATGGGACAGTCCCTTGATATTCGATACCTCATTCAGAGAAACACCAGTCTAGAATCTCCTATCTTTCCTTTTAGTAGCAGCCTAGATATATTTCCTTCTGAAAGGTCTGTCTCATTTAGCCTACTTGTTAAAGCATGATGCTCAGGAAGGGATCCCTCATTTTCTTCAGCTTGAACTGGCCCAAATCTTTGTCTCCAGTCTCTCTGCCAGAGTGCAGAAAGAAATGCAAGAGATTCAGGGCTAGGAAGAAAGCAAACAAGAAGGTCTGACTCTGCTCTCTGATGATTCACTTAGGAGAAGGGAAGTTCTGGGCTGTGATTCCTGGCCTCAGAGCTATTTGTTAATTTTACAGCAAACAGCAAGATAAAAATAATCTATGAACCAGATTCCAGGAATTCCCCTGTCTACCCCTGTCCGGTGAATAAATATGTTGCAGATTTAAAACAACTTCTATATATGATCATAATTCTCTGGGTTATTTCCTTGATTTCGCGACTGATATATTCCTGTATTACGGCGTGAATCTTGCTGACAGAGCACATGCTTGAGCTTTTTGAGATGTATGAGTGGGAAATTCATGTGTTCCGATTCTCAAGCACGTGCTTTCCCTAGAAGGTTATTATTTTAAAAGCAGTGCAAATTTGTTTTCCCCTAGACATCCAAGTCTCTCCTCTGCTTTGAAAAAAATGTTTTGAGTAAGAATTATATGTTTGTACCCCTAAAGAACAACCTTCTTTTCCCCTAGATCAATAATCATACTCAGTCTTAACAGAGAAAAGTTTGAGGCCACTGACAGAAAGGGGCTGTTGTATTTATCTAAGCGTCACATGGATATAATAATTTACCAGCTAATTATATAATGCTTAATGTCATCATTTCACAGAAAAGCAAACTTCTTCCGAAGGACAGAGACCAGTGCAGTGTGGAACTTGGACAAAATATGCAGAAGGAGGCATCTTCACTTCTCCAAATTACCCCAACAAATATCCTCCGGACAGAGAGTGTGTCTACATTATAGAAGGTGACCAAAAGAAGAATCTTTATATTTTACCATCAACTGAATTAAAAAGAATGTTTTATTTTATGTGAAAAGTAGGTACAGTTATGGTAAAATCTTTTCAAGACACAAGATTTAGAGAACCTCTTGATTTCTATCTTGATGTAACTCATAGATTAGTTGAGGTGGTAAGTATGTGTGACTCAGTAATAAACAGCACAATTTATTTCAGGATATTTAGAGAATGGATGGAACCTAAAATGCTGTAACTTGACAGAAGAAAGGATATTTTAAAATGAGTAGTAGAAGTGAACACAGGAAGTAAAAATGCTTTTGACTTTCGTGCAAACATTTTAAACTTTCCGTAACTGAATCAGAGATGACAAGCTTAGCTAGGCAAGGCACAGTAAAAGAAGTTGTACAGAAAATATTGTGAGTGTAAAGATTATTTTCCATCCAGTTCATCATAAGAAATGAAAATGAAAAAAGCCCAACTTACAAAATAAAACTAGAAAGGAATAAACATTGGCACAAAGCAGCTCTAAGGCTTAGTTTTTAAAAAGTAGGCACTTGCAGTCATGGAGTGATGTAGGAAAGGCTAAAGGTGTAATACAAACAAATTATGTGGTTTTTTTTCATTAGTCTGAGTACAATGGATGTTGGCAGGATTGTTGTAATAATGAATCTGTGGAAAGTAATAGAGATTAGATCCTGTCAGAGCTCAGAAAAGATGAATCAGGTACTGTAGGGTAAGACCCAGGAACCAATAAGTTTCTTTCATGAGTTGTGAATACATGTTGAATAAAACAGTGACGTTCTCTATCCATGCTTCATTTAGAGAATTATTGATTAATTAATGATGGAGCCAAGAATTATGGAAATAATTATTTTATTAAAGATGCAGGTAGTACCAAGATATATTTCCAAAGATATATGGCTGATTTAAATTGAATTAGCTGCTCTAGACCCACATACACTATGCGCTTTTAGAAAGGCAAAAATCACAGCAAAATGACTGAATTCCACGTAGGTGCTAGATAACTTGACTGAAGTCAGAAGAGGTGCTTATAAATAATGTAGCCAAACAAGCTCTTAAAATTTATGCTAGTCTGTCTTCGTATATAAGTCTGAAATTTAAGCAGATGTATGGTAAATATTTCAATTCTTTCATAGTTCAATAATTGGTTTAATTTTTTTTTTTTTTTTAATAAATGTATAGGTTCAAAATACACAACTTAGCATTATTTTTTTTCTGGTTACACTTATGTTGCTAGATCCAGGGTTTTTTTGCATATATTGATCAAATTATCTAACACTCCTTTGAGACTGGGAAGAAGCAATCCTGTTTTATCTTCAAAGATCTGAAAGATGGGATGTTTTATCATTAAAGAGAAAGGGTGTAGAAGAAAACCCACCATCTTTGTAAAATTTAGTCCCATATCTCAGGTCTGAGATGTTCCTCCTCACAGTAAGAAGGTACCTGAAAGTCCAGTATTGTAAAGACTTTTGTCTTTATTATAGTAATTAAGTACTTACAAAAAACATAGTTAATATGCTGAAAGATGGCAAAATACACTGTTTAAATAATGTGATTTAAAATACCTAAAAATGTAAATGCCTAAGAAAAAAATTAAGAAGAAAATATTTAGTCAACCAGCTTACATGACGAAGGTGAAATTCCACATTGACAAGTTTAGAGCAATGTATAGGGAAAAGAGTAAACTCAACAGGCATCTGATTATAATTTATTGGAAGCTTCAATCTTGTAGAAACCAGTTGAACACAATTTTTTTTATGGCATTGATATTTTCATCTTCCCATTCAGCCTAATCAACAGTTTGGATTGCAGCTGGACATTTTAAAATCCACAATGGAAGTAGTTCTATCAGCACATAATTTGATGACAGCCATGGACATTGCACAAAATTCTCAGATCTGATCTCCCTGTGTCTATTTCTGTCTCCTAAAAAAATCAGGAATAGTCATGTCTGTCTGGAAATTGTCACAAAAACAAGCAGAGATATAGCAAGATGTCTGAACAATTATGGATGTTGAAAAAGCTTTATCAGAGAAATTCTCCAGCTCTCTGCAGCATTTTGTGAGAGTTCTATCTTTCCTATGCAAATAACTCAAAACAATGTTACGGTTTTGTAAACTTCTTGCACCTGCAGGTTGTTTTGCAGAATTATTATGGTTCTAACTAGAAAAACAATCAGAGGTGAGTGTCTCAGAACTTGACCATTCCCCTTAAAGGGTGGATGACAAAAAACCAATTACCTTATGCCATTTAATACACTTTTGTGAACTAACATATAAAAGCCTTCTAAAAGATCATTAAAGTGCTTCCATTTATCCCTGAGCCTGGACTTCGTGTTGTTTCTCTACTTGTCTGTGGGGAGAACGGCGACAAACAATAATATTTTAAAATGTAGCAGATTTCAAAAAAAGGCAAAAGAAGTACTGAAGGTCAACAAAAACTTTTTTGTAATGAGAATAAATTATTTGTCCATATTTATTCTTTTTGCAACATATAAAAATGGCAGAAAATGATAAAGAAGGCTAGCAAGTAGAAACTTTTCCCAAATCTTTTATATTCTGTGGAACTCATTATCATAAGAGATTGAAGTTAAAGGTTTGGAAAAAGAAAAAACCATATTAATCATTTTACTGATAGCAATGTCTTTGAGATCAGATAACAATCTGTGGAAATTATGAATAATCCCGACTAATGGAGGACATAAGTATTTTAGAGTAAGACAGAAACATCTCCATATGCATTTTGTTTCTATATTTATTATTGAAATTTCAGTATGCTTCAATAGCTTCTGAATCCTGTTGAATGCCAAGAACCAAACTAGAGGGACAGTTTATATGATCTATAACATCATCCCCCATCGCTATCTCTCCGCTGTATGTCTCAGGGAGTTCAGCATATCAGGACTGTATATACCATGCTGAAAGCTCTATGGTGTGAGTATAAGTACATGTATGAATCACTAGGTTCTTTCCTGGCTGCTTGCATTCATTCTGTCATTTATTTGTTTTCAAACAGTCTTAAGGCAAATTCAAACATAATTCCTAGTGACTTTACTGGTCTTCACCGAGGACTCCAGCTTGTAGTGTGTTGAAAACAATTGAATTTCATCTTATTTTTTTTCTCTGCATTGTAGCTCAACTGATATGTATGCAAGCCTTTTTTCATGTCAAAATTACTTTGGTGAAGTAAAGGAGCTGGCAAAAGTAGCCATGATCATAGACTGTGAATTTCTAAAAGAGAAGAGGATTTCTGACTGCAGAGGCTTCTAACCTAGCAGTCAAAGACATAAGCAAATCAAACAGCTGGAAATTTCTTAGATTATTTTTCATTTTCTCCCCCCGCCCCCTTTTTTTTTTTAAGTCTGTTTTAGTAGTTATGATAACGAATCTTGGGACAGGTAGGAATTCTAAAGTCCAGGTTGAATGCTTTTCTAAAAGAAATCCTTTCGGTCATCTAGAAATCATGGACTCTGCACAAAAATTGTTATGCTACAGAGGAGTTGTTGCAAGTGAGGCTTGTAGGAGGAGGGTACAACTCCCCAAGGAGCTTCTGATGAATCCCATTTGCCATCCCAAAATGCAATGAGAATTTGTTCTTATTGTTTGTTTTCGGTCTTTTTTTTGTCTTTCAGTCTTATTTGGCATATAGAAAACATAGAAAATAGCTGAGTGTTTGGCCAAATTTCACCCTTATTTTGCATATTCATGATTCTAACCTGACAAAATTCACAGCTGCCCAGAACAATCACAGCAGTGACAGCATTAGCCTTTGCCAGACTGCAGAACATTTGGCACATGTGCTACAAAGGGAAATTTGCACAGGACATTTTGTAGGAGAAAAGGCTTTTATTCGTTTTGAAATATTTGGGGAGTGGGATAGTCATACTTTATACACTATAACTTGAGAATTGGTTTGGCAATCCTGTAAGTAAAATGCCTGTAAAATTTTAGCTATTCTTCAGCTTTTAATAATTAAGTTCAGCTTATTTATAAACATAGTTATGGACTAGAATTGCTTTACAGAGATATGAAATAAATCTTCCACTTTACATGTTTGTGAGCATGTAGAGTTAGCACTCTTGAAGGTCTCATGTTCTCACAAAAGGCCATTAAACTCTTTCATTCTAGATATTTCACAGGTGCTAGAAAACGGTCATGTTATCACTGAACGAAAAACCTCTGCTCAAGGTCCTTTTGTATTTCACAGTGATTTGTGTGTTCAAAAAGTTTTCATCAAAACAATGAAAGAAACCTCTTTTGAAATGAAGATAAATGTGGTTTTCTTACCAATAATAGCAGGACAACCAGAAGGAATGAGGATTACTGAAACTATTAGTAGGGTAGAAGCTCATGGAGATGGGAGTAGGTGTTGAGTTCAGTTTCTCATTTCCACGCAGCGTGGCAAATTGAAACAGATTTTTTCACTTAACTTCAGCTGTCACTTAGACAGACTTAGAAGCTGATCAGAATTAAAACCTTAATTGTGTAGTTTTGCTGCAACTGTTTTACTGCAAGCTGGAACCCAATGACTTTTTTTTTCATTGGATGAAAAATCTCAAGACAGCACTTGTTTAAGATAATTAGATGAAAAATATGACAAGACATGCAAGCATTAAATTGGTCTTTCCATGATATTAAACATTTTTGAAGAAAGATAATTGGAAGTTAAATATGGAAGTTTTGGGATTTGAAATCAAATCATTTTATCAGGCAATATATTATTTAATCTATTTCATTTGGAGTTGACAACAACTTTTCCTGACATCGTAGCCACAAAAGAAGTCCTGAAGATGTGAATGGGCTTTACCTGTGAATAAGGATACCAGAAACAAACACTCCATCCCTCCTTTTCTGATTAGATGGCCAGATGCCAATCCAGTCTGGAAGATTTGCATATTCTGGATTTTTTTTGATTTACTTTTCTGTAGGTACACACACATTATTACTAGTGACCATTCTGGACTTGTTCCTAGCTTATTTCTGTAAGTTTTATTGTGACCTCATTTACACGTGCTTTGTTGCAAAGCTGTGGCACAAGATGTATATTTGAACAATAGCTGCTTGTTCTATCTTGCATTTAGCAAAGAAACCCCTTATTAAAGCCAGAGTATAAGTGTGAAATTATACCATTTTTGCTAAAAAGAACTTAAAGTTGAAAATGTGAATTATGTGTTTTCATCCCTTATGGTAATTTCTAGGAAGCGTTGGTTAATTTTGTGTCTTATGTAGATTATTGCAAACAAAACATTTAATCATTAACTAAATATGAAGGACAAGATGAAGAATAGAGGTGCATTTAAAAGCACCTGATGAAAAGGTCATGGATGTGTGTTGCACCCAGGAGTTACGTACAGTTACAGAAACATGAAGTGTTCCTACTGGCATGGCCAAAATGATGGCAGAACGTGACTTTACATTTAAGGAGTGTGAACGGGCAGTGGTCCAGCCCTCAGACTCAATCCCCAAACTTGTTTTATCCGCGGAGGAAAAGTGGTGCTAATGAATGTTCAATGCTCCATTCTTAGAGTGAAGTAGACTCTACTCATGAGACTTTTGGGGAAAAGTGGAAACTCTTGAGCCCTCCTGGAGGTGATGCAATTCTCTCTGATCCTTTAGCAAGGTCTGAGCTTCACTAGGAAAAGCCTCATCTTGACTTTGTTGAAAAATAAATAAAAGCAGAATAGTTTAAACTATAGCAATATTCAGATCACAAAACAGGTTGGCAATGTGAGATTCAGAGAGCTACGTGGAGTTTGTGGAAATTTTGCTTTTTCTCAGGTCATGCATTCACTCAGTCAAGAGATGTCATGTGTAACTGTAGGCCTGATTCTTGTTTGCCCACAATCTTTCCTTTTATATTATACTGAGGCTAGAGCTGGCTCTAGGGCTCCTTTTCAACATCAAAAATCATGTCAAATGGCTGAACTACAACTCTGAGGGGGCCCTGTGGCCATTTCTAACATGTTACATGAGTCCTGAATACAAAGACCTGTTAAGGGTTGAACTATGGGTCAGCATTTGTAACCCTCTTCTTGGTATGAAATAAGGCAGCAGAAAAGAAAGTTTGTAAAGGACAAATATGTTATGATAATGACACCAGCCATTTTTGAAGCTCTTTGTGGCTGTGGGAAGCGCAGAAGCCATACACTGTGTATGCTGCTGTATGACACTAAGAGTTGTAGGAGAATTTATCTTCGTATCTAGTTTGTGACATTAAAACATTGCAATAAAGCTCTAGGCAGGTTGATAGCATAACACTGGAGTCATGTATCTGTAAGATTTTCAAGCCATGATGAGCATTCTTAAGATTACCTGAAGTGTTGTCAGGATGGAATTTCTGACTGTGGTCCTTAGCTGAATGATGAACACTTCTCAACGAGTCTCCTTAAATGGAATAAGAGTTTCCAGAATATGATCCCAGACTGAAAGTTGTTGATTGCTCTCTTCTGTCCTAGTATTGCTTAGTTGAGTTTAAATCAATAATTTTTATAAAAGCGTAAAGTCAAGGATAGAAATGTCTGAATAAAATTAATCAATGATGTCTTCCAGGTATTTAATCTTTTACTATAATCTAAAAAGATTTACTTTGTTCTTCAAAACTCACCAAACTCAACATCACTATGACCTCCTTTAGAAGTTTTATTATCTGACTCTGCTTTTGTAAAGTTTTTGTACTTTCAAAGTGATTTATTTTCCATAAACTGTGAATTTGGTGCAATTATATACATAAACCTTTGCTTTTGCTATTGAATTTGTATGGGCACAAAGATCACAAATTTCCTGTAAATTGGTATAAATAATGACAAGTTAATAGTAAGTACTTCCCTGAATGTGAATTTCTTCAAATTGAGAACAGTAAAAAAGGCTTCTTTCTCATGTTAAATCAAGTGTTTTAATAAATATCAATCATCTAATTATATTAACATTGTCAGTAAAGTTGTTAAAATAATCTTTCTTTTCAAATAACGTGTTTTATTAACTTGCTTCTTAAATGCTTCTCATGAAATGAGGCTGTATTTATTTATGTGAAATAGTTGTAAAAGGGATCTGACCATGTGGTCTTATGCAAAGATTTCAAAATTTACCTAATGTCTTCTTACTCAGTTAATTTTAGATAGTCTCCCTTCTTTATGTGAGTTATGAGTTCATACCAAAAGCTTCATTTTAAAACTTTTCAAAATCCAAACAAGATATAAGTTCTGGTCACACTGACAGTCTTCTTATTACTCATGAGGAAAGAAATGTAGAGATACTGGGTCCTGGAGTGGCAGCAGTTTTCATGCTAAGCTTATGCACTCAGCATGGAGTTTGATCTTGCATATTTTCATGGGAAGAGAATGGTAACGCTGGCAAAGCTCATAACAATACAAACCTCTTTTGATATGTGTAAAGTGTAGGACATGATCCCATGACAGGCACAGTGGGCAATGACACAACAAATACTTGTCTTAGCAGAGGGCTTTGTCTGCAAAAGGCTCTAACGTGCCATGCTCCAGATGCAGAAGGCACATAGTTTTTGCTGTGGACAGGATTAAGTGTAGAAAACAGTGAACCTCTAGGAGGCTGCCTCTGATAAAATATATAGATCAAACCACGATATTTTTCCTCCTTTTAATAAAATATTATATTTCTACCAGTTACTTTTTTGCTTTATGCAGGAGATGCCAGGGAATATTTGTTTTAGAGATCATTCCATCTCCAGACTTCGTACCTATCACTAGAGATGAATTTTTTCGATGTCTAATTTAGGGACCACTATGAAGTTCCTTCAAGGTTTTCAGTATATCATTTGCTCTTCAATCATCATCCTTACCTAGTTCTTTCTTAAGCGAGAATTAACTGCATTTGTTCTTATTATTCCAATGAGATGATAAATAATTTTGCATATAAGCAATTACACTCCAGTTTGTCATTGCAATACATGTAGGAACGTAATCTGTCCACTTGTGCTACACAAACTGTAGCACAGTTCTAATGAGCTTTTTCTTCATCATCTTTGTCAGTACTAGGTATAAAAATGTATTCTGGTTATCCCTCTCCCAAATAAAAGAGAAAAAATATTTTTCTAAATATGTATCTTAGAAAGATTATACGTTTGAAGAAATTGTTCCTGGCTATATTTTTCTTTTTATCATAGACATCTCTCTTAGCTTTACTAAGCACTGCTGTCAAGAGTACTTTTTTTAAAGGAAAACAGTAGACAAGTAACCTGACAGTGTGAAATCTATAAAAAATCCAGATGTACTAATTTTTAAACAAGTTTTTAAACAAAATGTTAAGATGCATACAAAATTGATATCTTTCATTTTCTTCAGTTTTGCTTTAGTTTTGAAGGGTCTTGGGTTAGAAAAATATTAAGATAATTTTCTTTTTGTCTCTAGCTGCTCCTAGACAATGCATTGAACTACATTTTGATGAAAAATATTCCATAGAGCCTTCTTGGGAGTGTAAATTTGACCATATTGAAGTACGAGATGGACCTTTTGGCTTTTCCCCAATCATTGGACGTTTCTGTGGACAGCAAAATCCACCCATGATAAAATCCAGTGGCAGATTCCTGTGGATTAAATTTTTTGCTGATGGTGAACTGGAATCTATTGGGTTTTCTGCTCGGTATAATTTTACACCTGGTAAGTACAAACCACCACACTTTTTAATAGAAAAAGCTTATCATGGTAACTTTTCTAATGATGTATCATCTTGCTATTGAATAATATCTTTAGCTGGGACTTTGTTTATTATCAAGGAAGGTATTAATAGGTAGAAAATTGATAGAAGTCATAGGTATTTTTGCATAGCAAGTAAGGCTTATTCAAGAGAAAAATTTTCAGATTCTGAAATTTTTTTAAGTATTTTTTCCAAGTGAATGCTATTACAGAAAACCATTCAAAATGTTTCATGGGAAGTTATGTGTTCTATGCTTGACTGTTACACTGTACAGCTTTTCTTTCAAAAAGATCATTGATAAAGTATTCTAATAAAAAAATGTAATTATCTCAGAAAATTCCATCATTGCTTTTCCACTTCACCAACCGTTTCCCCAGCTGAGGAGTAGAATAATTCTTTCTCAATAAAGCAAACTATTACAAGTATTACCAGAGGACGTGTGAGGTTCAAACAGTAACATGTATTAAATATTTTTCTAAAAAGGCTGTAAAGCTTAATTGCAATTGTACAAGTATTCCTTGCCACTGTTTAAATTTTATTCATTAAAGTAAAACAAAATTCATAGTCATACTTTTGAATAATTGCCTTGTTCCCCCACTTATTAACAAAAGATTGCTGATTTTAAATGTCTCCTTGGGCTGCAGCTACGCTATACTGCACTGCACTGCACTGCTGGATGTGACGTAGATCTGTGACTTCTTGTGTTTTGAGTGATGAGTCATACTTCAATATAGCTCACTCCAAAGCACTGTAA
The DNA here is from genome assembly GCA_013398055.1 of Ifrita kowaldi. NCBI lineage: Eukaryota > Metazoa > Chordata > Aves > Passeriformes > Cinclosomatidae > Ifrita > Ifrita kowaldi. The sequence goes on from VZRS01007227.1 coordinate 101,271, forward strand.
TTATTATGTAATTTTGTCAATTATGTTACTATTGTTTCAGCTGAATTGTGGTATTAGGTTGAACAATATTTTCTAGAATATCACCTTAAATTAGCCGACCCAAAATTCTTGCTTAATCATTCCAGTAGCCTCCTAGAAGGTGGCAGGTCTACATGCTCTATGTTGTTCTTCTTTTTGGTTTTCTTTCATTAATGCAAGGAAAATAGCTATAAAATTAATCAGCATAGTTAAATTTTCTTTCAAGTCAAGGATACTGTTTTGCAGTGGGTAAACATATTCAGAAGGTTCAGACGGCAGCAGAAGACAATTTCTGTAGCAAATTATCTGATAGACAGGTATATGTATCTATTGTAAATTCAAAGACAATGGGCAAAATTTTGTTATCATCATGCATATCCACTCTGAAAACGGAGTTAAAGTTTTATCTCTCATTTACCGTGGTTCTGTGGGCTTCTGCCATTTCCTCACACTGCGCCATAAGATCTTTACTTTAGATTTCTTGACCTTTTTTTTTTGACGAAGGGTTGCGCATTATGGTTGAAAAGATATCCATAGCACAATCTTCAGCTTACTCTGTCTAAAAAAATCTCAAGTAAAAGACAATTTCATGGATCATGTTTTATCCTCATTCCTTTTCTACTGATGTAAGGAGAATTTCTACACAATGATCAATGCTGGTAAATTGGTACAGCAGCATAAATTATTCTAGACTTCAGATGGAATAGCTGTATCTTTTTTCTTCCTTGCTTCTTTCTTTTTTTCCCCTCCATAGATTTCAATAGAAAGCTCTGCAAGTAGTAGGGAGTTTCTAGGAATACTGGCCAAAATGAGAGTATGATTAATCTGACAAGCGCAAAACAGCACTGCTGCCTCCTTGAAGCACTTCACATTCCACACTATTATTTGGACAGTCTTTTATTATGCAGACATGGATAAGGCATGACATTTTGAGATCTATTGTCCATATGTGTGCCCTGGGAGGGGTCACTGTCAACTCATAAAACAGAATGATGGCTTTCGAGACGGTATAAGAGAGTAGCACAGAGAGGACTGCACTACAGAGTAGCTGGAGAGGACTCCAATACCAAAATTATCATCCAAACTACCTAGATTCAGCTTAGGAAGTGACAACTTATAAAACTAAATTATGAACAAAGAAGACATCAGAAGAAAATTTTCAGCTAGCCTCTCTTTAAAGAACATGAAGAAAATGATCCAAAGCAGAGGCTCCTTTGGAAACTATTGCTGTCTGGAGCAGCTGAATGCTCAGGGGAGATGCAGTTTTTGTTGCCACTCATCTCACTTGTCAAAAGCAGGACACTCTGCCTAACTTCAGCCTGCAGAGGAGGCTTTCTTCATCCCAGTGACAAGTGCAGCACAGCTATTTCTCGAGTATCAGCAATCTTTGAGGGTCCCCACCTACCCCTGGTGTATCTCTCATCTGCCTCTTTTGCATTTGAGATCTTAATGGAGGGTAAAGAAATGTGATGTTAAATGTGTCGGTGCATGCCAGGATTTGAGAAAAAAAATATATATATTTTGCTAAATTGAAGCTTCAGTCGTTTATTGTTATTTGAATGGTACCTGGAGAAACAGGGAAAGAAATTATTTACTATGTCTCCAGGGAGTATAAAAACAGCTAACTGGATGAAGTTGAAAAAAAGATCAATTAGGTTTTCATGAAAAATGCTGCATTGAAGACCTATTAGTCTGTGCAAATGGAAAGAGTCCTGCACCTAAGGCATTTTAAAACTAGTTTGGACTAAGTCCTATAAAAAGAAATGATATGGAAGAATCCTAAGGGATAGACTAATAGTTTTCGATTACTAGAACTTTTCTGTTCAATAATTTCTTTGACTCCTTGGTATTGAAATTGTTGGAAGTTCACCCACTGATGCAAAACTCCAGCAGGGACTGGGGTTTCAGAAACAAATGTAACTCTTTTGCCATAAATTCTTTTCCATTTAAATCAACCTTTTGTCTGAGATCTTTTCAGCTCTCTAAAAGGTGAGATCTCGCAGAAGAAATTATTTAACAACAAAATCAGAGCAACATACATAGCCAACACAAGCACACGCAGAAACTGCTAAAACTACTAAAAGTTTTGCAAAAAAGGTTCCTTCTTAAGAGGATAATTTAGGCTTTCATTTTTTGTAATTTATAAATCATAGTGTTAAGTGACATGTGGATGAATGAAGTTGTATGTATGGTATAATAGACTATTTTCAATGTCAAAACTCTGACCTAAGGGAAAAAGTATTCATCTTTTGCATTATTACAGGTAATATCAGTAATAACCAAATTCAATTTCATGTAAATTTTCAACCATTTCGTATACATGGGCGTTTATAAGCAAATGAAAACTTCTTTACTTCTTATATATTATTTCAATTTTATTTTTTATTTTTAAATTCTAATTAACTGGGTTCATTTCAAACTGAACTATCTGAAGCTATGAAACCTTCATAAATGTATAGAAACATTTTTGTTGGGTTGTTTCTTTTTAAGGAAATCTGATGTATGAGAGAAATACAGATCAGGCTACAATATTTTCAGGTTGCTCTGGTTCATTTTGAATACAGTTGTGATTGACTAGGGAAAGGCCTATGAGGCAAGTCAAAGGATAATTCATTCTTGCTCTTGTTTTCTCATTCTTTGGGCCATTGAAAGGCCTACACTTGAAATTTCATTTCACAGTTCTGGGTCCTTTGACTCAATCTATTACACTAATTTTTCCTAAAAAGTTTTGTCTCAAGACCGTCTTCCAAAGGGGTGTTGAATCACTGTTTTGTATACAAAACTTAAAGTACTGCTTCAAATTATTGACAACTCTTCTTTAAAAAGAATCAGTTTTTTAGTGCAGACAAGGATTCAGGCAGAGAGAGGTTATGTTTGAGCCTTCTTGCTCAGCTAGAATAATCAGATTTCTGTTTATCCTGGTCCCTGATTTTGCAGGACAGTGGCTTAAGATAGCACATCATTACTTTCAGTTCCTTCACTTAGTAGAAGCCATCTGTGTTTTTATTTAGCCTCATTAATATAAACATCAGTCAGTAATGTTTTCTATTCAGCTGCCTGATCATAGAAAAAAAAAAAGATCTATACTCCTGTGTCCCAAAAGGTGGAATATCAAACAATTTCTAACCAGAGTAACAGTACTTTTACATTCCCGTTGCAGTGAATGTCAGAGTAATAGAATAATTGTGTCCTGTCTTGAGGGAAAAAAATAAAAAACAACCCAAATTCTTCCTCATTGGGGAATTTGCATATTTTAGAACTCATGAAAAATTTAGTGTGAATTTATTAAATTCAATCACAGTTCTAAATATCATAGGTAAAATATTATCAAATCATTTTGCCATCTAATGTCCATGTTCTGCCTTGAGTGTATTTAAGCAAGGGATATTTCCCAGGTATCTGGGACAGCTGAACAGCCATGTGAGCTTGCTCACTTTTATTTATTTTTTTACTCTTCCAAACCTGGTCTGATTATTTCTGATTACCCACTTGAAATCCAGTTAAGTTTTCTGAGAACCAACAAATAATTCCAGAACCATTCAACTTTGAATGAGACAATGTTTTTCCTTTGGGATCAGAGTTGGTTTCAAAGCATGAGAAATTACTCATTATAACTCTTCATTTAAACTTTTGAGACAGAACCACGTGATGTCAAAAAAAACCCCCAAAAAAACGCAGAAAGAGTGAATCTGTTTTATTTATTGAGATATCTAGCCTCCAGCACTTCAAGTTGCTATAAGCAGCTTTCTTCAGTTATGAACTTTTAGTGTGTTCTTACAAGTGCCCTTCATAAAAGTCAGGCACTTCATTGCTGTTTACAAGGCATTAGGGCATCTGCTCTTGGGAAAGGGAAGGAATTTCTCTCATGTATGATGATGCATTACATTGAAAATCGTGATCACACAATATTGAATTTCAAGTGAAAAATTATTCCTTATGTGGAGCAAATGAGCATCTAAAAGGTCTCATGGGGTCCTCAGATCCCATATTACATCTTGCCATCACATAGCTATGTGTTTCTTTTGACAATACCCAAAAGGCAAATACAGAACTTCATAGTTTAGAAATCCCTGCGTGCTGGGAGTATCATATTACCAACAGAAGGAAGTTGAACACTTAAGTTCCTACTCTGTTGAGCTTTGATGTAGAAACAAGAGGAAGAGAACTATAAGATACAGTTTTAAGTATTTTGGCAGTGGAGTAAAGAAAGATGACAACTTAACTAGGGATGCTTACTACTTCCCCTGCCATCAGTGCTACCCCTGTTCTCTACAAAAATCCCTTCCCTGTTTTCATTCCATATGAAGCTAGACACAGACTTCTAGAGAAGGTTTACTAGGATATTCTACAGCAGTGCAGGTACAAATAATTCTATTCCACCTCCACAGGAAACACCTTTCTTCATTTGTAGGTGACCTCACCAATAATGGCGATTATGGTGTTGCAATGATAAATATTATTTTCAGAGGAATCTCATTTCTCTGATAAAATGTCTGGTTTTGGAGCACCTGTGAGGGATCTTTAGGAAGCTTAGAAGTACATTCAAAATTAGTCCTAGAAAACCAACATTTTTAAATTAAGCTGCATTTTTACAATACCATTGTCATTCTATAAATAGTTTATATTATTACTTGTTACAGAGCAATTAAAGCTAAATCTTAGAAGCAGCAGAGGATTTTCCTTAAATATGGCCTTTTTCTTATCCTCTTTTCCCTAAGGATAAACTTTTGGCTTTATGTAAATACGATGCTGAGTTAGCTTAACCTTAGGTCTGATATAAAGTGATTACCCTTTGCTTTCAACGCTTATAAAATGAGGAAATAAGCAGTGGGCCCTGGACATTTGTTTTGCCTATTAAGTCTTGATTTCTCTGTAATGTTTGTGAAGCACTTGGAAATGGCAGATCAGGGAGGATAATATGGAATTTATACTGAACAGAAGCCTGGATAGTCGTCTTCCACAAGTGTTTAGAAATAACTTATTTACAATGAGAATTTTCACTACCCACATGCAGAACAGCACCTCCAAAACCTGTTGTTAAGTGTTACTTGGTAGTTCTCATTCAGACATTATAGCACTTACTTCTTCAGGGGAAAAATTGGAAACCTCTTGTGTTGTATGTAATGAATAAGGAGTTTTTGAATGCTATTCAAAGGTTTTCCAGGTCATCTGATTTTCTCATCTGGCAGATTTTCTAATGGCTTACACTGGGATGCACTCTGAGGTGGTTGTGTTGTGGTCTCATTCTGACAACACTGTTGTTGTCTGTAATAGTTTCTCTTAGTGACCTTGGAATTGTGGCTATCTGGAGAGATTCTGCTGACATTGAAGCAATTATTTTTTTTTTTACTTACACTTAAGCTGTTCAATTTTCATCTTTATGCATTGTATCTACAGGTTTATAAGGTGTTACTGGTGTAGCAAATAAATCTTAGCAATCGCCCCAGTGCTTTTGTTTAATCAGTCTGACTGTGGCCCATCTGTTAGGCAGAAAAACTATTTTTTGGTGTAGCCACTCTATTGCGACAGGTTTGATTCTTTAGCTGTCAGTATTTGTTAGGTAAAACCCATGGTTGTATAATTTCTTGTCAGTCATCTTTTTGAATAGGTTCAAGTAACTGTGATTGTAGATTTTTTTTGTTATTGTCTACTTTATTTAATGAAGCATTTCTCAGTTCTAGCAGCAATAAATAATGATCTTAATTGAGATATTTACCTTTCCTTAACAGATTTTTTACTCTTTGGATAGTGGTTCTAGCTCTTCTTCTTAAAGAAATAGACACAAACTCTTGTTAGGAATCACTCAGTTTCGTATAACTAATAAACAGGGTTCTTGCCCAATAATTAGTAGCTTTGCACACTTAAGTCTTTGGAAAACTGAGTCATGTTTCTGTTTCTAGCACTGAATATTTTTGCAGTGGGCAATGTTTAGTAAATTATGAAACACATCCAATAAGAAGTAAATCTTCTGTTACCCTTTGTTGTGTACACTCGTCTGCTGTCTAGAGTTTGTTAATTTTCTAAGGACAGTACTCATATTTTTGTGAAGAGGACAATCCAGACAATCTCTTCTGCTTACCAGTACTGAGGTTGAATGTTATTGAATATTATTTGTATATTTGGAGTTCTAGTAGGTGTTTTTTGTCATCTTAATATATCTTTTGCCATATGGATGGCTAAGATCTATCTTGATTTGTTTACTGTCTTGTTGAGTAATGCAGACTATGTAATACTTTCATTTCAGATATCACACTTGAGCTTCTTTCATGGGCAGGTCTAAAAATAAAATCATGCTTCATTCAACTTTGACACAAATTTTGTTTTAAATATTTGTAAATAAAGTTAGCCTGCGCATTAGAGCATTGATGCCTTTGATCCATCTTCTCTTTTTTTTCTATCATGCACTAAGATATCAAAGAGCCTGCTGCAGTTTTTAATATCGTACTGCTGTCATGGGGTAGAGAAATACTATCATGTAAAGTCCTTTTCATGTGAGAAACAGATTATACAATGATATCTGTGAGAAGTAGTTGTCATCTCTATGGCTAAATCTGGCCAATATATCTATTGCTAGACACAAAATTCGTGGAAAATCAAGGCTGCAAATCAAGCTTATGAACACCCTGATTAGTCCTATTTTCTTTTCCCCTTTGTTTTCTCTTTCTCTCTCTCTCTGTAGAATTATAGCCTATGTCAAGCTGCTGACAACTTCCTTTTACCATATATACTTTTACCTTATACATACACTGAAGAGATACAAACAAACCTCCTCTCAATAACATTGACTGATGTCATCTATACAACAAGGTGTATTGTCCTAAAAATAATCATGACAAATTGAGGCAGTGAGAAGTTAAAATTTTGAAGTCCTATTTTAAAAGAATTCAATTTTCAATATGACTGAGTTCATGCAAGAGTCATCTGCTTACTGTGTGTGTTGTTTAATATTTGTGAATGTTGAGTAGATTAAACGTGGGGGGTTTTACATACAATATTAATTCACATTAGATAGAGATATTCCTAATCTTTTGTTTAGGAAAATCAGCAAGTCATTTTTTGTCCAATTTATGTTCAATGTGTACTTATTTTCAATTTGCACAGGGGCTTTTTTATTGCGACAAATCCAAATGCTAGGTGTCTCTATTTTTTTCTCTGCAAAACCTGTTCATTTCATAAAGGCCCCTCAGGCCAAATAAGAATAACAGCTACTATAATTTAACACTGTAATCCATCAAAAATCTCTGAAATTACTTTCTGATATGCCCAAGGATAATTCCAAAGAACAGTTGCTTAAGCTTACTATACTCAAATGCTGCACTGACAAGCCACTAAATCTAGCCTCAATTTAGCAAAGAATTTCAGGAAGCCTACATCTAAGCATGTGCCTAAATCCAGGCAATCTCTAGGCTTGGGTACTTACTTAAAAATAAGTATGTTTAAAAACTGTCCTCTACCTTTCTATATATTGAACTAATTAAAAATGAAGTATTATTACTTTTGGAGAGTGAAACTACTGTTTCTTCAACTCTTAATGAACTGAAACTAGTTTTCTACCCTCACGCAAATGATGTGGTAGATCTATATCAATTCAGCATTTGTCTATTTGATCAGTATCAAACTAATATAGCTTTAAAAGGCTTCAACTTACTCTCTCCCTGTTTTTCCTTTTTTTTTCTAATATTTTGTTTCAGTAAGCTGAATTTTTGTTGGAGTTAGAATATCATGATTAATGATTTTTCTGTCTTCCTGTGCTATTCTTCCTCTAGATATCCTTGCTCCTAAAAGCACTATCCTGGAATTGTCTGAAATGAATTTATTTTCTTTGATCTGCTTGAAGCACAATTAATTCAGATAAAATTTTTTGGTTCAACTCAGTTGGTCAGTCAGATTTACAAGTTGTAAAATGAAGTGATACAAGTTCTGCAATCATTTGCAGTGACTACTGGTTCCACTTCTTGGATTTCAAATTTGAAACATAAAAGTTTCCATTACATTTTTACTACATTTCCACTACTTGAACTTTTGTTCATGCATCCATTGTCAAAGGAGCTTTTCCAAATAAAAATGGAGCACTACTTAGGGATAATTTTTTGAAAGAGACAATTGTTATAAAATAATAATATTATTATTCTTGCTCTGAAAACTCTTCTTGATTATTTAAAATGCATATTGTTTACATGATCACAGCATAGTCTGCAATTCACGAGGGAGATGAATGCCTGACATTGCAGTTTCCTCAAATAGGTTTGTTGAAGAGGTTTTAACTTCAATGAGAAAAAATCTTTTGGTCTGGAATACACGTTGTAAAATGTACTTCCAATTAATTTTTGCTTTTTAGTTTATAGGGTGATGAGATGTACTAAACAATTGAGAATGCCATTGAAAGGAATAAATTCATTGCAAAATTGTGAAAATAAGTAAGAAAATTGTTTTGATCAACACTTCAAAAATATTGCTACAGAGGTCATTACGATAAAGATGAAAAAAGTTTATTTGAATACCTTGTTGTCAAAAGTCTATCTAATATCCAGCTGTTTCTGTTAAGAAAGTTTGTTTGACTCATGAGTGAGATGATAAAAAGTAATCCCAAAATATTTTCTGAGAATTCAGAATTAGATAAACTTGTTTCTTGACACATCCATTGTTAAAATTTTGTACTAGCATGACAGAACCAGGCAGTGTGAAATGTGTTATTCTAGTCACATATCAGTCCCCTAGATGACAGTGAGAAGCTAGAAGATGTTGTGTAACAGGACTTACATACATCATTTGCCAGATGTTATCTGATAGTTGAAGCTCAAGAGACAATGTTATCAAATCTGTTGGTTGCAGTATGTGGGTTAACAAAAGATTGTATTGCACTCCTCTTGTTTTCTTTTGATTTTTTTTCCTTTCTTTTCTTTTCTTTACCCGTAGCTCATTTCTCATGTCTACATGAAAATTAGTATTAAAAGAGAATGTAGAAAATACGTCCTAAAAATATTTTATTCCTAAATTCTGATTTCATTATGGGTTTTAGATAGTTGGTTATTAACTGCTACCAACTGCGAATTCCATACTGAAATTCTACAAAATAATTTTATAGTGTTTTTTTTTAATAAAATACATACTGGCCTAGGATTTTAGAAATCAGATTTGGTAGTTTGTATCTCTGTAATTTTATGTGTATCCTTCACAAAAATTTGTAGCAATAATACAGTTCTTTGTATTCTAGAGTATTGCATATCTGTGATATTTCAATATTAATACAGACCAGTGATTTGCCAAGTACTTTTTAATGAAAGGTTTAATTTATAGTTGACCTTTTTTTTTCTTTTTTATCTCTAGAACTTTAAATGACTCTTTTAAATCAAGCTAGGAAAAATCCTGCTGTTTGGCAGTCAAAAACTTGATCTGGTCAAATGAAATTTAATTATTGTCTACTTGTTGGGTAAGCAGCTGACCCTTACTTAACAATCCTGTGAGCTGTGAGTGGCCATCATGTTTGACCTGCTGCTGCTGCAAGTCAGAACTCCTGACACCTCATTTCTTCTAAATATTACCACATCAATGGTAGAACTAGACAATCTCTAATCAGTGCCCACTTTGCTGTTCTTTTCCCTGTCTCTTGTGCCAGTTACACGACAATATTGGGTATTGCATAAAGTAGACATAAGGACTTATGAATGCTGCCTTTCTAAAGTATGATTCAGTGAGCCACAATGTCTTATTTGTGAATGGGATGCAAAAGATCAGTATTTATTCTCTGTGTTAGGCTGACAGTGTAGGACTCAATCAATTGCTAATTCAACTCAGATTCTGGGCCTAAACTTGCTTCCTTTAGAATCAGTATTAAAATTATGAGTAAATCCAGTGGAAATAGCATCACTGCTTCAGACTGGTAGATTTTGAACAGAGGAGGAAAAGAGGTGAATCTGTTAAATTCCATGTAAACTATAAATTTTAAACCTAAAATCTAAAGTTATGATAATAGAATTAAAATTTACTAATCTATTCTTAATATAATCACTGTTTGAGGATAGCTGAATGTGGAGTTTCTGGGGTAAGGAAAAGTCAGAGGCAACAGAGTTTTATAGACATGAATGTAACTCTACTCATATTCTAGGTTCCAAATCTCCACTGGCCCACAGACTCATTTGTTTGTGATGTTCATGACAAACCAGTTTGAGGGCATTTTGTGAACACAGAGCATGCGGCATAAATGATATTCAGAGAGGTCTGAAGATCCATTAGAAGAATGTTGTTTAAAGAAAAAGTTAAAAAGGTTGAAGAAAATATCCCCTGGCTTAGAACTTATTTTCATGTTGATTTTTTCATGTGAGCATGCAACAAACAGTGTTGTTTATGAGAAACAATATGTATTCATTAATTTAACTGGAGACATTTAGGGCTAGAGTTGGTATGAATTATGTTTGGTTTACATAGTAAAGCATACAGTAGGACTTTTCTCATCAAAATAATAGAAGTCCCAGCTGACCTCATGTCTTGTTCCTAACAGTTTACGTCTATTCTGGGTCAGTATAAGGAATCAATTGAGGTTTGAACTTTCTCTGGCACTTTTAATTGCAGGAAATTGGAGAAAAATTAGCAATTTGAACAAAAGGGAATGTCACTCTCATGAAGTTTTAACCAGCAGGAAGCAAATTAACTGTAAGGCAAAAAACCTGGCTGTAAAATCTGGATTAACCAAACATTATCTAAATGTTTTCCTCCCATAATCTCAGGAGAAGTTGAATTTCACTGGAAAAAGGGAAATGCTTATTGCTTATTTCCAATATATTATTTTTGTCCTTTAAATATCTGAATGCTACCTTGTATAATAAAATGTAAAATTCATAAGTTTGTGGGTAATTTAGGTAGGGAATTCACAGTTTAACAGAGTTATCTTCTTTCTGAAACACTTCCTCAGAGAGAGCTGCTGCCCCATGCAGTTAAAAAGATGAAGAAGCAAAAGTGTTAGAATATCTCCAAAGACACTCCCCAATATACTCTGCAGCTGAAGTTCTTGAAAACACATCTTCTCATTCTGTACATTTGGGGAAACTGCTGAGGTCAACAGCTCTCAGTGTTCCCTGAAAGGACAGTTTCTTGCCAGAAAACCTAAGAGTAGCAGAAGAAGAAGGAAAGATCTGGTGTCACTGAATTTTATACTGCTGTGAATTCTAAAATGTCAGGACAGAAGACTTACTTTTCCCACAGTTGTTTCTGGGACTTGGCATTAATATGCCTTCCTCAGCAATTCACTGAGCTGTGTGGCTTTTATAATTCCCCTTCTTGTTCACTGAAAGTGTCTGTGGTGGGCATATATAATTACAATTGGAGGTGACAATTGGGTTTAAAAAATGAATTTCACTTTTCTTTTGATATATGACAGGGTTTTTTTTCTAGTTTTTCCTTTAAAAAGAGAACATTCAGGTTCCAGTGGGGATGAAAACCTAGATTTTTTCCCTTTGATCCTAAAGATTTCTACCCTGGATACAGAATACATTTAAAAATCATTCTGTGACACTGACTTTTTGAATCATACAATGACTTTGTTACAGGAGAGTACTAGAACATAATTTATCCGATAACTTTCAGAAACCTAGCAGTTGCACAGTAAACTAATGAATGGGATTTTTCGGTCTGTGGCTATTTCACTTGTTTCTACTCTAAGAATCTTATTTTCTGGGGAATTTTGTCTGTTTCATCTCCTTCTGATATATGGCCATTGATGATTAAGCATGCAGTTGTTTTTACAAACACAATTCAGTTCCCTCTGGTGCTCTCTGACACAATTCTTCACTTTAGCAAAAGACCACCTGGTGCTTTGCTAGGCTGTAAGAGAAAAGTATTTGAAGACAGTGGAAAACTTCTGTTGTTAAAGTGGAAAGTGAGATATTCACACATGGAAATTAGAGGAGATATTTGAGTTTCTCATGTGAAATGCAGTTTTCTTCAAAGAGATGTCATCACTGGCATGGCCAGCTACTATTCTCCAGTAGGAGAATATTAGTAGCTATAAACACTGTGTTGTATTTCTTTTTTGATTGGAAATGTGTCACAATGTGCGGCAAACTACAGGCTATACAGTACTATTTGAAGCAGCACAAGTAGTAAAATTTTTGACTATAGTAGCTCTAAAAGATGTAGCTATTCAAAAGAACACGACAGTGAATGTATTCATTCTGTTGAATGTTCTGAGGACAAACCAGGAGAAAACATTTCTCCTATGGTAAAACAACAAAGGCTATTTTAAATCACAAAGCTGTTCTCATAAGATCCTTCTGTCCTGAGAAATCCACCCTATGGACTGATACAGCATGACTATCCTGAAAAGGATGTGGAGATTCTGCACTCAGTGGTTCCAAGAAATAACCGTGTGTAAATAGGTTCAATCTGCAGAAGTAATGCCTGGTACTCAGGTGTGGCTAAACCCCCAGGCACATTTTTTCCCCTAGTTTTCTGACATGAACTTAAATTGTTATTTCCTTGGACTGGGCTAGGAATCATCTATAAAAAAACCAATGAGACAAATCCTGAGCCTTTGGTAGTATTCCGCTGAAGTTGCGTGACTAGGACCACTTAGAATCCAACATTGTTCAGGAAAAGCACCGTAGCGCTGCACATCTCTCTTCCTAGTCCAGTTCAGAGACCATTAGTCAATTACAGGAAGCCTCCAGGATATTATCTTGGGGAGACACGGACAAGGTGCTGCCCTTGAGTGATAGTCAGTCCTGGTGGTCAAGTCAGCTGCACTGCCACAGCAAGGCTGCATTACTCAGGTAAAGTGGACTCCTGAGCTCATTCAGTCTTGTTTCAACATTTTCAGGCAACCAGCACACAAAGGTACATGCAGCCCTTGAAATATTCATCATAGGATCATTTTTTCCCTGAATTTCCACACACAGTAGACTGCATAAAGGGAATATAATGCCTAACTGGAGCACTCAGCTGCTAGTGTAAATATTTAATATAATAAAAATGATCTGCCGAATAATCCCACACATATCGAGGCTACAGGCCTTCCGCTTTCCATTCATCAGCCTGGGTATGACATTGTTGCCCATTCTTGCTCTCCTTTGTTACTAGGTCAGTTCGAAGAGGAACTTCTCCCTTCTGGGATTTAGGAGCACATATCAAATAGTTCAAACACCATTTGAGGATGAGACCCAGAATCTCATGAGGCCTTTTGCTTTCTGACGTGGTTCCCACCCATACAAAATTTACTGGGGAGAAAGACCCTAGTCTAAAGGGTTTACTGAATAGACAACAGAGGCAAGCAGACTAAAATCTCAAAGCCTGTCATGTGTTCATGAAAAGAGAAATTTAACTGCAACTTCTGTTATCATGTGCTCTGTTCCAGTGGAATTTATTCAGGTGCTTCTTGTCTGCTCAGTTTGACTAATCTTCGCAAGAAGTTATGCAAAGACATGGATTTTGTTTTTCCTTTTTTTTTTTTTTTTATGTTGATACAGCCTTTTTATTTCCAAAGCAACGTCAAAGAAATAAAGAAACATACTTTAGGCATACAAATGTCTGACTATGGCTAACACTTGCAGTATATCTCATTTTACTGAGATCACCATAACAGTACAGTTTGCAAATCACTATATATATTAGTTACACTATAAAGATACTTTGTAATTACGAGCTGAGAGTAGTAAAGTGACAAAAGAAAAAAATGAAAAAAAAGAAGATATGGTAGAAATCAAACTTTTGGGTGATAGTTTGTATTATTTCAACAACACTTGTCTTCATATGACTTTTTGGTGATTTAATGGCAGGTAGATCTTCAAGGTGAAATAGCAGGAGTCATGTTCACTGCTACATTTTCACTTACTAGCTTTGAGTTCTTTCGTGACTTTGCTAAGGAGTGAAACATTTGAGAAGCATTATTTTAGATTATAAACATGTAGCCTCCAAAAGAGCAGCACTTGCTCACAATATTGTCCTTAAAAGCAAACATAGAAAACAAATGCGAAATACAGCACATAATAGTGCCAACTATAATTATTATAGAACTTTTTCACAGTGTCTAGCAAACTTTGAAGGCTTTATTTGAAGACCTTTTGATATCATTAATAAAAATATAGACATATATAGAAGTTTCGGGAAGGCTACAAGTATGTAAAGAGCCATCTGAAAAAATTTCATTTTAGGCTAATAAGAAATAATTTGTGGATTTTTGCACAGCTATTTAACTTCATATTGTCTTTCTTCTTACTTGTTTTCCTTTATTCACCCCAGCAGAATAGCTAAGTTCCATTTGAACACCACACAAAAAATGCTTACTTATAGAAATGCTTTTCTATTTTAGGATTATTTTAGTGATCCTTTGAGCAGATATTTATGCTTTTAAATCTTTTGACCATCTTCTTCCATACTTTTGCTCCATCATCAAATACTATGAGGCAATGACATAAAATACGTCAGAATAATTGTGCTTTTCTATACTGAATTCTGCAAACTCTTTTTATAGAGAACTATACCTCACCCTTCAAGAGGACAGAAACGGTTTAGGCTTCCAGAAATCATTGTGAAAGAACCTGACTTAGTAAACTTGAAGATAAATAACTGGTGGCTTGCTGAATAGTGCAATTCTCTCTACTATTCTATGAGTATTTACATGCGAAATCAGGTCTCTAGTAAGTTCTTTCAGAGAGAAGCATATACATGTGTTAAAATTTCTTAAATATTGATGGATAGAAGTTGAATACCTATTTCTAGTCAAAGACAGAGAAATAGAAAGATATATCTGCAGCTGTCTGATCAGTCAGTAAAAGTGGACAGTTTCCCTACTTTTGATTAGGAAATATGGCTTCAAGCTATTGTGACTACTTTCTGTATGTATCTATTAAAAAGGAGGTTTTTGTATTCACAAACAGCAAGAACTCCCTTATATTTTAAACATCAACCCTTTGTAGTGCATGGTTTGTTCAAATAGTTGAAATAAGTCCTTCACGTCTCATTTATAGAAGAAAAGAGAAAAAATACTTCAAAAGTTATTCTGCACCTGAATTTTGTATTATACTTCCTTTTTGTTTTACATTTCCTTCCTCTTGACTTTTAACTGTACAGCAATTGCTCATGTTCTTTACTGTATACATTGCACTTCAGATATTAAAAAAAAATTAAGTATACTGTAGTCCAGATATGATCAGAAACACACAAACTCAATCTTCCATTTTTTAAAAGATATATTAAAATGTTAAGTTGTATCTTTTGACTTCCAAGAGTGAGATATCTATTATTTTTTATCAGTGAAGGCAGTGGGTTTGAAGTTGCAGAGTAAGAAAGTGACCAAATTAATTTTATATGAAAAGTTAAGGAAAGTAGAATAAAATTTGAGAGGTTTACTTACAAATTTTGCATTTGTAAGAGAGAAAATACCCTAATTTTTCTGCATTACAACATTACTTTTAAAAGCCTTATGCAATCTGTCTTTGAACAGAAGTTGAACAGTCTTTATAACTGTGGATTTTTTATTCAAAATGTGATCTTTTAAAATTGATTTGCAATAATGCTTACCAGCAGAACATCTTGTTGCTAGTAATGAGTTTGAACTTTATGCATTTTCCCGTGTGTCTTACAGAAATTATCCAAGTAATATAATTTTAAACAATTTCACTTTCTGTGCAAGCGACAAGGAATGAGGCATTGCATGAATACGTGCATGCATGGGTGGGTAAACATTTCTGTGTGAATATACTGCAGCTGGACAATCACATAAGATGCTGCAGTGTACTTGTAAACAAGGTTATTTACATACTTTTTTGAAGACTTAATCCAGTTGACGTACAATGCCTTTTAACTTTACAATTTTCTTTATTTCATAAGATTTTTGAGCAAACCTCTCTGCTACCTTGCTAGTCCTGACTCACCTCATACTGGAGAAGTGTTTCCTGATATTCAGATGGAACCTCCTGTGATTCAGTGTGTGCTCATTGCCTCTTGTTCTGTCACTGGATACCAGTGAAAAGAGCCTGGCTCCATCCTCTTTGCGCCCTTCCGTTAGGTTTTTGTAAACATTGGTGGGATCACCTCCAACCCTTCCCTTCTCCAGGCTGACCAGTCCCAGCTCTATCAACCTTCCTCATATGCCCCTTAAAAACATTAATGACCCTTTGTTGGACAGTCTCTAGCAGCTCCATATTGCTTCCTATTTGGCCTCCCATTTTCTCTCTCCTTATGGGTGATCCATCTTATTTTTCACAGAGAAATTTTCCAGTCATGGGTGTTTTCCTTATGGGAACATGATTTCATCTGTCTATGGGAAGATCTAGCCAGTCAATGTTTATATAACATTAATGTTCTGACTATTAATGTTCTCAGCCAGACTGAGAATAACAATTTGATTGGATTACATACAGAACAGCTGCTAAAACCTAATCTATTTAATGGTAGACTATTTAAAAAGCAAATATTTGCTAGGTAAACATGCTCAAACATGGTTGAATTTTAAGCATCTGTGATAATATCTTATTTACAGATTTTGATTATGTTATAGTAGCATTGGTATAATAGCAATATTTAATGAAGGGTTATCACCTTGTGTGTCCTAGATTTTATTTCCCTTTCACTCCTGAAATATTGAAATCTTGCAAAAAAATTTTTTTTAAAACTGAGCAGATCTACAATATTTCTAGAATGTTAATGGATTGTGCATTTCTGTGTGCATTGTAACCAATGTTGTTGTATTGTTAAATAAGAAAATACTTTCAGAGCTGTTTTGCAGGTCAAGTTGTATGGTCTACATTGTATTTCAGCCTGGATTCTTGCTACTAGTACTGCTTTGTATGAAAACCCTTTTCTATGGTGAAAATCCTGGCAGGACCCTTTTTGCCTTCTTTCCTACTCTGTACTTTACTAATGTGGTAGAGTGTTTTCAGTAAATCAGAGTGATCCTTGCAAACTCAGTAAAAGGAAGAAATGCAATGGTTACATGAGATACAGTTGGGATGTTAATTTGAGCCATAAGTAAAAGTAGATTTCCTTTGAGTATCTCACTTTCAGAGCTAGATATCAGCATCTAAGTACATTAGATGAAATATTTGATTACACTTAGTGTTGTTGGTAGTCATATCTATCTACTGATCTATAAAAATGCTTAACAATTAATACTAATTGCCTACTCAGCTATATTTGCAGTCCTGTAAGTTCATGAGTATTTACTCATGATTTATGTCGTGCAACTGTAAAAGAAATTTGGGAAGAACAACAGTAGCCTGGTTATAGAAGGGCAATTTAAAAAGCGATTTTACAGCTCCAGTTTTTGAAGTCAACACCTTTTGACTGTTTAGGTTAAAATGGCTGATCTTGCTTATACAGCACTAGACTATTTTGTTATATTATCTGGTTTTGATTCTTGCTGTTCTTCATTGGCTAAGGCTAGAGGGAAACAGCAGATTTGGTGGGTTGGTCGTGAGTTTAATTTTTTTTCATTTGATACATCTTCTTTTTCCAAAGTTTCTCTTCTTTTTTTTGTTTATAATTCTTTCTTACACTGACCCAATTCTGAAACAAGAAGATCAGTTCCACAAGTAAATGAGAAAAAAGTGCACAACATTCATTTTAGGTAGAACAGCAGTGCAAGTGATAAAAATTTCCCAGACAAGACCAGTCTATTCTAAGAAATCATTTCTTGAAATGTTTTAGTCTTTCATGTTTCTGGTTTTGAACAGTATCTTCAAACTGAGCCACATTTTGTGAAGTGATGATTTGTCTATACATAGTTGTCTATTGAAGCATAGGTCTAAGACCCAACTCACTTTGTCTCTGTATTACACCTAACTATTAAAACATGATACAAGCCCTCTTAGATAGTAAATACAGTCATGTTTATCTGATGGAAAATAGCACATGTATTAGACATTACCTCGTTAGCACAATAATTTCTAATGGTAATTCTTATGGAATTATTTTTCCAATAAGACCAAATGGATGCTTCTGAAAAAGAAAGTGTCTCCTCTTGGTCAGTAGGGATGGCAGAGTATTCATAAACACAGAATTAAATTCAGATTTCTCTAGTTAAGTTGAGTGTTGTTCTGCAGAATGCAAAATAGGCAAAAAGATTCTGAATGGATCTGTAAATATATCCTCTTTCATTAGGCTGATGTATTAAAATGTCATGTGGTTAGCTGTGTGTGATGTTCTCACTTGCTAATGTATGCAGAAATATTTTTGTACCCTTCTGAAAGCGACGGACAGAGAAAAGCAGGATTTTGTAACAGAAAAAAATAACTTGGTATGATGATATCAATAATTTCTGCATTAATAATTATTGTGTTTCCATAGTTTTGAAACAGTTCTTATTTCCAAGAAATATACGTATAATTATATAACTAAAGTGCATTATAAAATATGAGCATATTGACATAACATCCTAGATATTGAACAAAACTAATTTTGTCTTTCTCTGATTTTAAGATCCAGATTTTAAGGACCTTGGCGTTTTGAAGCCATTGCCAGGTTGGTATGTTGTTTTTGGGTTTTTTTCTAACTTGGAGGCCTTTATACTCTGCTGTAGAAAACATTTTTGTTTGCTGTTCAGGTTTCATTTTTTCTGGTGTTTTGTTATTCAGTTTGTGAGTTTGAGATGGGAGGACCTGAAGGAATTGTGGAATCTGTACAAATTGTTAAAGAAGGAAAAGCTTCTGAAACTGAAGCAGTAGACTGTAAATGGTACATCCGAGCACCACCCCGATCCAAGGTCAGTCCTTCATCCACTTGCTGATTTGCCATTTAATTTAAGAAATTGACTTTTCTAATATATTGTACATTTCTTAGTACAGTCAGATCTTGTTTAATAACTTTACAGCTTGAACTGTAAACTATTTTTTTCCTTCTGCTGTGGAAGGGTAATTTGTCATCTCAGCCAAAATAACCACCTTTCTCCATAAATGATGATTTGGGCAGTGCTATTGTGCTTTTTGTGCCATAAGTAATTTTCTTAAACTCATCTTTAATTTTGTTCATATTTTTAAAGAATCAATGTGTTTTCTTAAGTGGGAAGTAATCTTATCATTTTAATTTTCAATATATTTCAAATACCTAACATAGAGACTACTAAGGGAACACTGCTGGCTCCCTAAGGTCATCATTGTTTCTCATCTGGGAACTGTGAAAATGGACCCAAGGTAAATTCATGTTGCTCTGTATGAAGCCTTTAGTTCCTTTGGTTTAGAGACACAGACGAAAAGAGTGTTCTCATTTCTTTTCCTCCACAGTCAGCAAGCTAGGGCTTTGTAAGAAACATGAGAGGGCTGCAGTGAATTTAAAAATACTTTTTTTGGATTCCCCTTGATTTTCTCTCTTATCTGTAGCTTATCAGTTATGATATGCACTAATTGTTCCTGGCTACACGATGACTTCTTCCCTCTTTGCAATAGGAACAGCTTTATGCCTCCCACCTAATTTCATTCACTGTGTAAAAGACACCCCACAGTATACTTTTTCTAGCTGTTTTTTATTGGACAGGAAAGGTTTTAGAAAGTAGAATTTATATAGGCACTACTCTCTGCTGTCTTTAAACAGATAAGAGTTGTTTTGTATAATCTCAATGAGGAGACTGTACTGAATATGTAATTGTTTCATCATCAGTATAACACATGGAGGAATGCTGAAGGGTTCTCTTCAAGGAAGGTTTCCAGAAGAGAAAAAGTCATTAGTATCAGCATTTTTCTATTGGGAAAGTTTAGGAAAAGAGTTGGCTCATAAAGACTACAGATAAATTATTTCCAGAATATACTTTAATCTTATAACTTGTTTTTTTACTTTTGGATAAAATTAATATTGATAGAGGTTTTCAATTAAGTAGATGAGCTTCCCATTTTGCTACCCTAAGTAGTGATATAAGATGATTGGACTGATGAATGATTATCCATGTGTTATATGCAATTTATATTCATTCAGGGCAAATCCCAGTATTGATACAAGCTTTGGGAAGAACAGATGGAGAGCAGCCCTGCCGAGGAGGTCTTGGGGGTGCTGGTGGATGAGAGGCTGAACATGCCCCAGAAATGTACACTCCCAGCTGAGAAAGTCAATTGTGCCCTGGGTTGCATCCAAAGCAGTGTGGGCAGCAGGGTGAGGGAGGGGATTCTGCCCCTCTGCTCCACTCTGGCTAGACCCCACCTGGAACGCTGCGTCCAGCTGTGGGGTCCCAGCACAGAAAAGACATGAGCTTGTTGGAGCAGATCCAGAGGAGGGCCACAAAAATAGTGAAAGGAATGGAGAACCTCTCCAGTGAGGAAAGGCTAAGACAGGAAAGGTTGTTCAGTCCAGAGAAGAGAAGGCTCTCGGGAGACCTTATAGCAACCTTCCAGTACTTAAGGGGAGCCTCTAAGAAAAAAAGGGACAAATCTTTTATCCGTAGAGGTAAGACAAGGTGTTTTAAATTAGAAAAGGGTAGATTTAGACTAGATATGAGGAAGACGTTTTTACAATAAGGGTTGTGAAACCCTGGATCATGTTGCTCAGAGAGGTAGTGAATCCCTGGAAACATTCAAGGCCAGGTTGGACAGGGCTCTGAGCAACCAGATTTAGTTGGAGAAGTCCTTGCTCATGGCAGGGGAGTTGGATCAGATGACCTTTATATGTCCCTTCCAACTTGAACTATTCTAGGATGTATTTAGGTATTAGTAGAAAGAAAACAGACAAACACAGAATTGTACTTATTAGAATCAGTACAAGTAAATAAGCCAGTAACATTTCCCTATAGTCTTAACTCAAGTTTGTGATTGGTTGTTCGGATAATGTCATTGTGATGATCTTACTCGAACTAATTCTAAAGTTCTACACAATTCAAAGCCCCGCTAAAAATCTCAGTTTTACCTACCTGTAGTATTTATCCATACTTCAGTTCTGATGTAAAACTCCAAACTGTATATTTACGTAACTGTAAATACAGTGTGTAACAGAAGAATGCCACACTACCACACTAGTAGAGGGCTAAACATTAAAGTTCATTAATTCTTCATAAACTTCCATATGTGCATTTAGTCGTGTTGCATTCCAAAAAGCGGATCCTAGCTGAAGGGCATCTGGAAGGGAGAGCAACAAGAAAGTTTTAGAAAAATGAAGTAATACTGAATGTTATTTATTGTCATCTAGAAGATTTTGTGAAGGATCGTAATATAATAAAAGGCTTTTACAAGGAGGAAGGAATGCTCTGATGCCCGTGTCTGCAGGATAACTCAGGCTCCCACACTCTGAAAGAGGGTTTCAGGTTAGATATGAAGGAAGAAAAATTCAGACATCAGGGAGGGGATTATGAATGTTTGGTTGAGGAAGTTGGTTCAGCTGGCATTGTTAGCAGTCTGAAAGCCCAGGTTAGATAACAAGCTGTGAAAAATGAGAGAAACATTAATAATCCTACCTTTAGGCAGAGGGCTGGGCTGGGTCATCTCTTGATGGATCCTGCTGTTCCCATCTTACAAAATTGTCTGGGTGGAGAGATTGAGCAATATAAAAGCATATAAATCAGTGTTTCCTAGAGTGGAGTTGAAGGTTTCACAGCAAGCTAGAAAAAGAAAAAAAGATTTTTCAGGTCTAGATCCATCTTTGAAGGGTAAGTCTAATTTAGCATTTGAACATAGTGTGGTTTACAAACAGATATATTTATATACACACGGACAAGTATATACATGTATAGATGCACACACATGCAGTTATGGTTTCATCATACTGGGACAAGCTGAAAAATATACAGCTATTAAGGAAGGAGGAACAAGTGGATAAAATTTAAGAAACTTGTATGAAGTAAGATTTATGATAAGATTGTTTATGGGTCTGATTCAATTGAACTGGAACCTATTGCCCATGTTTTACAGTCAGCTTCCTTTGTCCTTATCTAACCTTGAATTAATGACATATTCAGTACAATTATTTAGTGACATCATTTTAATTTATGTCAGCTTGCACCTATGAAAGCAAGCTCTCCTGCTAAAAACAGTGAGAACTCCACAGACACCTTTAAATACATGTGTTCCTGTACTCTGGGCTGCACAGTTTGTTACTGGGAATTATGCCTAAAAGGTGAGAGTTTCTCAGAGAGAGTTTGTGTTGGACTTTTTCGTCTTTAGTTTCTTAATTAAACTGTGCCAGAAGGTGGGTTGCTTGCAATTTCATTTGGCGTAAGCTCATCCAATCTAAACTGTCTGCAGAAACAAGATGCAAGTCCTTCCCTTGGTTTCCAATTCCAGATTCAGGCCAAGTCTGAGCTCAATATATGAGCAATGAGATCAGCCAGGAAGTGTGTACTTGAGGTCTCTAAGCCTGAGCTTCAGACTGACAGTCTGGGTCTAATGCTTCTATCCTCAGTGAGCTGGAATGGGACAGAGAGCAGAAAATTTGTTGCACCCAGTTAAAATAGAGCCATCACTGATTAGCTTATATCACACACACACAGAGAAAAATCAATCTAAAAATGCATGCAGAACTCAAACTTTCTCTAAGTGCAGAAGGCAGTCCGAACACAACTTCAATCTATATGCACACCTGGAGTTTTACACGTGAAAGTGACAAGTTGAAAAGTCCATGTTTCTTGTAGTTCAAAGTCAGTTCCTGCTGACTAAGATAGCTGTGAATTTTGAGTAGAGTAATACTGGGGGTTCTGCACTTCATGTAGAATGTGACTGCAATTAGTATTCAGAGCAAGAAAGGAAAATGAAGAAGAGAGTTGCTGGCTGAAAGTGCTAACCCACCCAGAAAAGTAAAGTTCTGGAGGAGCTTCCTCATCTGAAAATTCTTCAGTGTAGAACAAAGCCCAAAGAAGGAAGTGTGTAAGCTTATTGCACAGGGATTTGAAACATTTCAGAGAGATTATTGGCTAAAAGCAGTGTATAAGCAAAAATTTTGTATTTAGGAATAGAAAATAAGAAAATGAATAGAATTATAGTTTTCTTACTTTCTGTTAAGGGTGAAGTATTGGAGGATAATATCAATAACAAATGTTTTTCTGTCTTGGATGGGTCAGCAGAGGCCCCCCCAGGAAGACAGAACCATGTTTGTGCTCAAGTAGCTCTCCCTTTGGTGGGTAACTTTCCCAGCAAGGTACCTTTGTGTCATGGTTTTTCTTTGAGAGGCTCTGTAGAAAAAATAAGACAGCAGAATTTGATAGTAAGAGTAATAAAACATTTACAAATATGATATTCTTATGCTGGGAAAGAAACAGTAAGAAGTGCTATTAAGAACACTTATAAGAAGCTCTGGGCACCTCAGAAAACAGCATCAAAGCAGGAATTACTTTGAATGTAGTCTAGTGCAAACTATGTATTCTGGAGGAATAAGCAATAGGTACAAGTAGACAGAACAAATAGCAGGAGTAGCCTCTAAATTGGCACCATGAGAAATAAAAGGAAGTTATAAGGTAGTTAGGCAAAGTGATGCCTAATTCTCTTTCCCCATCTGAACATGATACTGGACAAAGGTTATAGGATGCAAGACTTAACACAAAAGATTGAGAAACCCAAAGTGTCAATTAATGAGTATTTATTTTTGACACATCATGGCAGCATCCTTAACCCAGAGCTGCCAGTGAGTGGTGGCATCTGTTTCAAGCAGAGCCAGTGGGGAGCAGTGGGACAGGGAACACAGCTCATGGGAGGGGGCCAGGATGAGGGAGGCCACAGCGCCAGGGCACGACTGATGAGACTTGGACAGTCCTGGCCATAGTGGCTGGGGTGTAGTGGTGGCTGGACTCGTCTGGGCAGTGGGGCCAGCCCAAGCGCAAGCCAGGCAGCAGCTTGGCCATGGACAAGGCTGGGGTGGTGAGGAATGAGGCTGGGAGCAGGGCGGTGTGACTCAGTGTGACCAAGACACTTGTATATTTACAAAGGGTTAGTACTGCTACATGACATGCTCCTGACCAAATGGAGAGGTGACCATTGGTTCCAGGGCTCTGCCTTCATATTGAGTGTAGTCTGGAGAGAGACTGGGTGGTTGCACGTGCATTTCCTGGAGTCTTGGGAGAAAACATGAAGTGAAGCAAATTGCAGAGCTCTGAGTGAGTCTGTTTAAACTGATCTGACTAAACCAAAACATTTTCTGCTCTCCTTTCTGAAGTGGAAATTCGTGTTCTTAGATGAGACCTGCAAGAAAAGCAGTTTAAGCTGTTGGCACTGGCAGACTACCAGATATTAATTTTTGGAGGTTTTTTAATCAGGTGTAGAAGAGAAGCTTTAAGTAGTGCACTAAAATTTAATAGGAGCCATTTGAGTGGTGATTCGTGAAATGTTAGAGAAAAGTAAAATTTAAAGGCTGAATAACCTAACAGCCAGAGACTGTTTTGCAAGCTTCAGAAGATCCCCATCTCTGAAGAAGCTCTGAAGCTTACTAACATAAAGATAATGCAAATAATATTAAGAATTTTAAAAAGCCCAACATATGTATGTATGGAACAAGGTAAATAAAATATGTTTAAACAAGTAGAAAATACTATTTACCTATTTTAAGCTATTAAAATCCCTTATGTGAAACAGTTTTCTGAGATTAAGGTGCAAGACATGGTTGGAATCATGTATATAGAATCTCTTCCATGAAGGCATGTCAATGTACATGCCAGAGTGACATTGTGAAAAACCCCAATTTTAAGTTACCATGAATCTATCCCCTTCAGGTATAGAAATATAACTAACCTCAGCATCCTCAAACCTAATAAATATTAAGAAATGTAATTTTAAAAAACTACTGAAGAAAGTAATAAAATGTCTGCCAAAGAGAACAGCAGAATCAGGATTTGATCTCCAGCTTCCAGTGTTAAAAAGCAGAACAGCACCAAGGAGATGTAAATGTTGGTCACTTGTGAGCATTTTTGCACTCTGCTAAAGAAAAATGAGGATGACTTGGCAGAGTAAAGGTCAACAATTGGATAGTCACAGAAGTTTGAAGAAACAAATAGGACGAAGCAAAGAAATCCAAAGAGCTTCACTTGTCTATAAAAATGGTTCTGATATGTGAGCCTTGGCTGTGAATCACCGGGTCTTGGAAGTACCATATAAAGTTGTCATCTTTGACAGACAGTATTCTCCAAGTTCCAGAAGAGAAGAAAATATGAGGTATGGAGCTCTCTGTTTGCACAACATGGTCCCAGACTAGTAACAGAAGGACCAAAAACGAAGAAAAATCCCCCCAAATAACAAACAAAAATCCAAACAGAACATGTGTTCTTAACACTTCTGCACTGAAGTAATGTTGATTAAAAAAAAAATTTAGCATCCAAGCAAGAGATCAGACAATTTCAGAAGACAAATTCAAGCATCATTAGTAATATGCTTTTTAGGCTGGTGTACTTGGTGACCAGTTGCCTTGAAGGAGATTAATTAGTGTTGCACAATCTGCTTTAAAAAACTGGGTTTCCCAGGCCTAAATACTGGAGGTATCATCTTGAAAGTACTTTGTTAATCACACAGAGCTGAAAAAGATGCAGCATAAAGCAGGCGCTGTAACTGATCACTGAGCAACAGGACAATTTAACCCAGTCCTCTGCTTACAAGTGAATTGACTGAACCCAGAAGCTGAACATGCAAAATCTGGACATTATGCTTGGATGAAGAAGAGCCTTTTCTCTTATTTCTAAATTACTTTTGGCAGCCGAACGACGGCTTTTTGTTTGGTTTGGTTTAAGGGGACTGAGTGTCTGTGCACATACATTAAGTCTGATATGCTGGGATATGGTTTGAAGCTTTTCCTGACTGGCCTGATCAATCATGTTGTCATCCCTAACCTTCAGTGATTGATTAAAAAGCAGAACTCTCAAAAGTGATTCACTATGAGGAGATTATAATCTGACCATTTTACTGAGATGATATATTATTCGTAGTTTATAATAATTTTGTGGTTTTTTCCTAATATGTTCAGTCAGAGATTTCTGTTGTTTTCAAATTTAAATTAAAAGAAATGGTAAAACTTGCCCAGCATCTCCCTTTTAGATTATTATTTATGGTAGCAATACAAATCTTAAAGGTGACAAGAGAATTATTTAAAATATAATGTGACCGAGTGTAAATTACATGTGCCATAGTTGCAGTGAGGCTTTATCAGTTTTGTTGCTAATGACATTGGCATTTGCAGTGACATCTCAAAACTCAGTAAATCTAATACTTGAGCAGCCCACTCTTCTAAGTAACGTGGAGCTGATGATTTGACGAAAGTGGTCTTATTAAAACTTTGCAACAAAAATGTGAAAGAAGAAGATATGGCAGTCACGCTTCTTCTTTCAAATAAGATGTTCTCTTCAGCAAGAATGCCTCGATTATGCTAGTATAATGTGTCAGTATCTATGGAAATGTTCATTCCAAAAGCTCCTATTGGCATCAATGAAAAAATGCTTAATGAAGGCAGATGGTGGTGTTTGAATCTGTGACCTCTTCTTTAGTTCGTTTTCTTTCAGGGTAGCAAAGTTTCTTATCCACTGCTGGTAGAAGTAATGGCTAAGATCTCTGTAAATGAAGTAACCAGCAATGTTGAAAATTTTCCTTTCACTTTCTGATGAATTTGTTTTAGTAACATCCACATACCAGTGAAAGTAATGAGAATGTTGCCACTGATTTCAAAAAGCTATGTATAGGGAACATTTTGCATTAGATAAGAGTTTGTCATATAATCAGTTTTATTCTTTCCCTGGGGAACTCAATTTATTAGTCATTTTCTTCTGCCAGTGTGGGTCTTGCAGCCAGTGACAGGAACAATGGCAAATACATAGCAATAAAAGCATAAAAGTTGGCAGAGGCGTGCAAATGCAATTAAATTCTTCCAACTCTTTAAAATGAAATCTGATCCAATATCAGGTTGTCAGTTTGCGTAATCAGTTTCCAGTTTTTAAAAATGCACTGAAGTCTTAAGCCAAAGGTCTGATTCAAATAAGTAGATTGAAAGGTACCCACTGATTTCAGGGTGTGTTGTATCAAGTCCTCAATATTTTATATAAAGTTCTGGGAGTAGTCATCTCCAAAGGCAATTATGAGAATGAAGCTCCAGCTCATCTCAGAATTTCAGGAACTTATTTTCTCTAATTTATGGAACTTCATGCAATTGGAGAAGGCGGCATCTTGCCTTTAAAGGACAGACTTAGATTTTTAAGTCAGATATTTCTTTCCAGTGGTTCCACTACCTACCAGGTCTACATATGTTATGGTGTTAGCTAAATTTCTCACACAGAGGAATGAACTGGTATGACTGACAGCAGAATTCAGGCCTGGGAAGAACTGAAGGTGTTGGCTTCTTCACTGAAAGACTCAAAGCAAAATGCTGAGTTATTATTCTCTTGATTGCTTTTCAGTATTTACGACTGCTACTCTAAGAAATATTTTACTGTTTTATAAGGCTAGTGTGCCTCCAGAAACTAGAGAATGTCAAATGATAAGCCCATAGAAATAAGATTTTGTCTGTACTGTTATATGAACAGTGTGTTTGAACGGATCTGGAATAATTGATGAATGCTGGAAATTGCTGGGAGAGCTGGTATTTTGCAACCACAGTGAGGATTGGACATGTTTCTTGTAAGAATGAAAACTCTTAAAATTAGAATCTCCATACTGAAATGGGATACCCTTTACAAGAAATACATGTGCTTATATGTATGTATATGCACATACACTCGTACATATATAAAAAGCAGCAGGATAGGAATAGAGAACACATGAACGAGTGTGAGAGGTCTGTCACCCAGTAGGTATAGTTTTACTATTGTTCTGCCATCAGATTAATGTCATCTTTTTCTGGAGTAAGGATGAGCTTTCTTGAAGAGGGTAATAGATAAAAATGTGATGCGATAGATTGCACTATGTCTTTGTAGTCTATCATATATATATATGTATGTATATGGCATATAAATATAAATGGTGAATATATGATAGGCATATATAGAGAGTAAAAGTAATGATTCATGACAATAGCATGCTGCAAGCCTTCTATTTTCTGTGAGCCATCTGTGTGACATGCTTCTCTTCCTGGGAAACAGTCACATGTATGCAATACTGCATGTAATCAGCTGCAGGAGAACTTCATTGCATTACCTGTGACAAGGCTGGCAGGTGCTGAGGCACCTGTCTGAAGCAGACTGCTCCTGTTAATTGAGAAAAGAAAAGCGAGGGGCACATTTAACTCCCTAAGTTATGCAGAGAAGGACTATGGACTGTCCCAGCAGCTTCCCAGGAGAGGCTGGGTGCCAGGGTTGCACAGTGACTGAAACATCCTTGCTTGAGCAGGACGATCTGGTGTCAAGGGCAAAGAAGCAGCTCTCTGGTGTGTCCCGACTATGGCCAGTTGCTGGGTGCTTGTACCATGGCTCTGCCTCTTCCCATCCCTCCCTCCCTCATGTGGGATCTTTCTCTGTCAGCACAATAATGTGTATGATTTAGCTGTTTTGCTTAACAACCAATAAATGAAGTGAGAAACACTATAAAAACCATACTTTGATATATTTCCATCTGAATATGTCTTTGTGTATTTCTGTTAGCTGTTCCATTTTGTAGAGACCAATAGAAGCAGATTCCTTCATTTATAGTATGTAAACCCTATATATACATGGTGAAAGTAAAATACACTTAACTGCAATTTAATTGAAATAGATTCCTCCGAACTCTTCTGAAGGATGGAAAGGATGGAATAGGAGTAAGGTTTACTGTA
This sequence comes from Ifrita kowaldi, assembly GCA_013398055.1. Classification (NCBI taxonomy): domain Eukaryota; kingdom Metazoa; phylum Chordata; class Aves; order Passeriformes; family Cinclosomatidae; genus Ifrita; species Ifrita kowaldi. Next base: position 129,897 of record VZRS01007227.1, read on the forward strand.
AGAATAACATTAGAAAAAAGATGTGCCTTTAGTATACCTAATTAAATCTGCTAGTAAAAATTTTTCACAAATATTCCTTTCAGGACACTTATGCAAAGCATAAAGAGGAATGAAAATATACCATAATACCCTACCTGAAAAGGCCCATTGAAAAAATCTGAGCTATTATTAAACAGTGGCAGACTGCTTAAGAGCACATAATTCTCAAACCATAAGAGCTTTAATATATGAATGAGGTGAAATTATGAGTCTTGTTGGTACTAGGATATGCACTGCTTGTGTACGTTTTGCAAATGCAGAGAAACTTATTAAGGATTTGTTCTGTGCATATAAAAAATATCTGAAGTCAATGAAATTGTTTGGAAATAAGTAGATTTGATGTCTAATACAGTGGGATTTCTTTTTTAGTTATTTTTTAAAGTGAAGATGCATACAGCTCTATGCTGGGTATGTTTACTGCCTTTTTATAAAATTTTTGCCCTAATTTACCTTTCTATATCATTGTCCTGAAATCTCATGGGTACCCTTGGCAGTTTGATTCTGTGTCATGTTTCTATTGAAAATAGTACTTGCTTTCTCTGTGAATGGAATATTTGATGTTGCTTGTATAATCAATTGCTTTTAAAATTGGTGGTTTTCCCTATAAAAGTCCATATACATTTGAATATTGATAATAGCCTTTTATCCTTGTCCCTACTTCTTTCTAGGTAGATTTAAAGGGTGCTTTTCAAAGGGCAATATATCTATTACTTTATGAGACAATTTAGCTTGTATGCAAGAGACATAGGTTTCTAGGAGTTTCCACAAAATATGCTTGATTTCAAGCCTGTTAAATTATGAAAAAGTATACCATAATGCTTTGTTTAGAAGAGCTGAAATGGTGGCCAGATCCTTGAGGAAACATAAACCGATTAATGATTGCATTCTGCCTGGCTCTCAGGTTCTCACTTCCTGAATCAGCATAGCAGAGACATATAAAGATGACACATTGACTCTGGGGAGGGAACAACAATGATTTACCTTATTATTTCACATGTCAGTCATGTAATAGAACAATATTGTGCCAAGCAGTGACAGAAGAAATTTCTAGCTTATCTGTCCTTCAGCTTGAAGACCCATTGTACATACTTCTGAAAAAATGTATATATTTGGAAATTAGGACCTTACTGTGAATAAGAACAAAGAAATATCTAGATCTTCTGAGAGATTCTACTTGGAAGCAAGACAAAATACCAGGAAGCAAAAACAGTGCTCAGTTTGCATATTAATGGCCTTCCAAGGAAGTGCCCTATGGATCACCAGCTCCAGAAAAATTATTATGGTGGGGATATTGTGAATTTTTTCTCCTGCAATGTAGAGCAAAATTGCTTAATGTTTTTTCAGTCATTCTCAAATGTCTGTACATGTTGCCTTTGTTGTTTGATTGATTCATAGATCTATTTGCGATTCTTGGACTACGAGATGCAGAATTCCAATGAATGCAAAAGGAATTTTGTAGCAGTCTATGACGGAAGCAGCTCCGTGGAGGATTTGAAGGCAAAGTTTTGCAGCACTGTTGCTAATGACGTAATGCTGAGGACAGGTCTGGGTGTAATCCGCATGTGGGCGGATGAAGGCAGTCGAAACAGCCGATTCCAGATGCTCTTCACATCTTTCCAAGAACGTAAGACCCTAATCAATGCATCTGCCTCTCAGTTTGTTAAATGATACAACTCCCAAAATCTGTTAATATCTTCTACATGCAGAGCAGTCACTTCATTATATTGCCAAACAAGCTATGCAAATATTCAGAACAATTTTTATTCCAAGCATTTGTAGTGAGCAATAATTTGTAATGCAGTAGACAGACCACAGAATTCAAAACTAGGAAAACAGGTACAAGTGGTCATGACCTGTCCAGTCATATAACTGTGACTTTTGTCTGATCCCCAAGCTAACATGTAACTTTTTCCTTACACAATGTGGAAAATAATACAGCTTTGAAGGTTTTTATCAAGTCTGATAATTTTCTATGAATTTGATTTTTTAGATTTCATTATGATATGCTTTTGAAAAATACCTTATGATTATTTTATCGCAGGTAGTGGGTGTGTGCATATATCAATGAGCGTGTATGCCAGATATTGCTAAGCGAAGAGTTTAGGGGTTTTTTGTAGCAACAAAAGCTTTCTAAAAACCTTTTATATTTTGGTTAATATTCTCTTTATGTGCCTTACTTGCATTTATATTTTTATTTGAATTCTGGACTGAGATAAAAAACAAAACAGCCTTTGAAAGAGACAAAATGTAGTTCTAGACAGTTTAAGAAAGCAATGAAAGCAATCACAAAAATCCCTCAATAAAACCCAATAATTCCATTCGCTGAAAATGATTGACCCAGATAATCCTGTGAAAGACCTGTGAAAGATATCAATTTGTTTTCTTTGATGGGAATAACACATATTTGGCTTTTTGAGAAAGGTGCATATGCATTTGTTTTCACATGCTGGCTCATGTTAATTTTTAATGTATTTTTGGTTTGTGCATCGTGTGTCTGACAAAAAGATTTCTTTGTGACTGTCAGTGGTTGGAATGAAGGCTCAACGTACCAAATACATTCTTCATCTGTATTCTGTGTGTGTACCCTGCAATGAGGCAACGAGTCTCTATTGAGAACAGCCTCCATAATTCCTTAATTATGGCCCTGATTAAGAATTTCTGACAGTTTACATGCCGGAAACTGCATGCGCCACTGTACTCTCACACTTGCAGCCTTAGGGTGGATTAAATTTTTCTTGCCTGCAAATCAGGCTGGAGTCTAAAAGACACTGAGAACTCTTGTTTGAGATGATGCTGCACTTTCTCATTCCTGCAACTGGAGATGCCTTGAATATTCAAGATCTGATTCATTTTTTTCACAAGGCATCTTGATCTGTTACCTTAGAAACAACTGCATAGACACTGGAGGTTCACTGCATATAAAGAACTGGAGAGTGAAGCAACTGATGACTAACTTGAAGTGAAGGTTTGAATAGGTGTATGTTTGCAAAGCTCTCATATTTTAAAGGATAATAAGGGAAAAGGTGGGGTTTTTTTCTCTTACAGTATTCCTAATATATTTACCTGACATGCTACATCTTATGAGCTACTCCTTTCTTGTAAGCAGATGATAGTTTATACTGAATAGTATTCTGACTGGGAAATTCAAAATACTAACATGATGTACTTTCTGCAAATTTACTCTGAAGAGTCATTGCTCGCTAAAAGCTGAAAATTTATTAAAGACTAAATAGTACTTTGAAATATGTTTACATAGCTTGCTCATAAATAGTAGAAGAAACTGCATCTGTGATTTTAATGCTGGGAATTGACTTTAAAGATATAAAGGTGATGCAGATGGTACTTTCTGTGTCAGTTGTCCGTAAGTGCTGCCCTATGCCACATCCTGGTGCTGGCTTGTCAGGAGTCGGCTAGAGCAGATGTCAGTGAGACACAGCTCATGGCGTGTAAACTGCAACGTCATTCAGCAGCGTGTGGGAATAATTAGATCATCTGCATGGAAGAGAAGGAATGTCAGACCTCATTCAGGGAGATGTGCATCAGGGGACAGACACCTGTGTGTCTATTTGGGGACAAAGAAAGAGGAAAAAATTCTGTTTTGTTCATAGAGCTGAAAAGGGAACAAAATAGAAGATGACATTTATGTTGCAGTAATGTGCATGGGAAAGAGTGACAAAGTAGAATTCCTGTATTTACTGTTCCTGTGGGAATGACCACGAGGTGGTGTGATCTGTTGCTCCCCACGTTCCTCTCCTTAGTGTGGAGTTAGGTTGTTGAGACTGTGAGTTTTCCCTTGTACAAGGTGCTGTGTACTGGAAGTGGTAGTTTGTGGAAAAAAGCTACTAAGCCTGAGCATTGTTTTCTTTCAGTGTAAGTTTGCTCAGTGTTAATTCTTGTTACAGAGCCATTTCCTGGGGACTTGACGTTTGTGTAGAACAGAGAAATATTAAAGAGATTTCTTAAATGATTATTTTCACATGGTTTGATAACTGTGCTCCAAATCCATTTAAAGTATGTAAGTATTTTTTTGTTGGCATCTAAAAAGTGGTCTTACAAGTTTCCAAACCTCTCACAGTGATGTTTTCAGAGCAGCAGGGCTATAAATGTGTCTTAAGAAAAGGCATACAATGCATGTTAAATTTCCTGCACCAGAAAATCAGGATCAATCATTGTCAAAATAGTAGTTGAGCTCTAAGTAACACTTAATAACTTAATTCTTAATGGGTGATGATTTGTAGTGATGATCTGATATCTCATTATCATCATTATTAGCTATTCCAACTGTCATTGTGGGGTTTATCTCCTTACATCCTTACCATTTTAATCTTTAAGATATCTTCTAAGCATAATCATACTTTTGTGCATGGGAGTCACTGTCTGCACTGGATTTTAAATATCCAATAAATTAATATAAGAATCAGTAAAAGGTAAACAAAAAAGCTGTTATAATCAAAAGGTGTCTGTTCATCTGGTAAGAAGACTTGAAAAATGAGTCTTTGTTTTTTCACCCACTGACTAACTGTTCATTTCATTTTCCATGATTGAAGCGTTATCTCCAGCCTGATTAATGACAGACATGCTACACCTACAGCTTCTTCAAAGAGCTGCTCCTCAGCAGACACACCTACACTTTAGCCTAAAAGCAGATTTGTAGAACCAGGGCATATGGGATAAGAGAAAAACCCTCTGTATGCACAGCAGACAAGATGTGCACTTTCTCACCTCTGACTGCTCTTTGGTAGCATGGCTTCCTTCTGTGCCCATAACCCTGCACCAGAAACCCCAGAACAGAAAAACTACATTCCTTCTCTTATTTGTTGTTGCTTTGAGCTCCAAGTCTGTTTTTAGAGCCCTGTCACATGCAACTTTCCTAATGGAGCACAAGTTCTGTCATTCTTATTTTGTTTTTATTAACAAAACCCATATTTGGATAGAAATCTAAGGCCGTGTTCAGAATAGTATTGTGCAATTTGGTCAAGTTTCAGCACTCAAGTCCTTGTTTACAGACTGGAAGGTGATCACCCAGCATGGGCAGCTCTTTAATGGGGAAAACGGGCTGCGGGTATGCAGTGCTAGGGACTGTGTTTTTTGAGGTTAAGCTAACGGAAGTACTGAAAAAGGGAACAGAAAGGTGTTAAGTGCGACGTGAAGAGGCAGTTTCCCCTTGCAAGAACTCAGGAATGTAAACAGATTGCAGCTTTGCTGGCTTTGCTCTCTGCTTCCACACATATTTTAAGAAGAAACCATTGGGATTGCTTCCTTGCTGGTGAGCGCTCATCTGCAACTTTCTTCTCCTCCGTGCTATTTGCAGCTATCTTTAGTGAAGAAACCTCACTGGCTAAGCACCCCAGTGACTCCTTGACCCTGAACAAAATAATTGTTTGGGATGCCCAGAGTGTATAAACTGAACACAGGCTGGAGCTCTGAGCACATGCTCCTGAGCTGCCATTCCCTGGTGAGTTTTTATATCAAAAAATCTCCCAAACAACTAAATGTGAAACCACATATAGGTGTTTTTTAAAGACCGGATTATTGATCTGTATATGGTATTAACTATCCATAAAAGTTACATTTATCTTGCACAGAGCTGTCTGAAGGTGACTGAGAAAACACTCAGTGTTAAGAACACCTCATTTTCAAGTTTATAATAGTTGTATTTTATTAAGCATTTTTTTCATTAGTGGCAAATGAAAAGATAATTTTAGTTTAGGTAATATACTTGTAGTGCATAGTACTAAAACAATCTTAATAATTTTATAATTTTAATAAAGCAAGTGAAACTGTCTCTCAATAAATGATATTTTTCCTTGAAGAGACTGATAAAAAACTTCCTCTGTTTCAATGGTGATTCAAGGAACATCTGAAGAATTTAATTTATCTTTCTCTTGTGGAGGAAAGAAAGTCTTATTTTTCATTAAAGAACAAAGGGAAAATCCAAATGATCTGTGCTTAAAGAATTTGTGTGCAGAGCATGATGCAATGAGCTATCTTGAGTTGAGGAGGAGTAGGTGTGAAATGTCTAACGACTTCAGTGTAAAATGTTTCTCACATCTAACCATTGTTAAGATTTCAGAATTTTCCCATTCACCCTTAGGAGGAAGCAAGACCTTTCAAAAATGTTATGACAAGAAAGGAAGGGGGGAAAGGAGGCAGAGAGATAAGCCTAAAAATAACAAGTAGGGTAGGGCATTTGTCTAAGATTATCCAGTCCTGGCCTGAAATCCCTGCCTCGAAACAGGCTCAAAGGGTAAATCCACACGGTTCAATGAAGCACAGCATAGACACCCCGGCTGGCTTGCTCAAAGCTAGTTCACACCCTGGGAGCAAAGGAGTTGCACTAACTGTGGATGGTGCTGAGAAATAGTGAGAAATACACTGAGGAAAGCACTGCACTGAAGTGGAACAGCTACGCTGCACACCAGTTCCATTACAAATCTGCTTTTAGCTCCATCTTGTAAAAATATTTTGACCTGCCCATGATTGCAATTTATATCTAGAGTATCCTGCAATGCCCAACAAAATGATGCTTAGTGCACAGAGATAATGTATATTTTACTTATGTAATAACATCACAATAGTATAATAATTATTAATAACATGGAATATTTAATTTCTAGACTGCTTTACAAATATTGTCATTTTATAGTATAAACTGGAATGCCTTACTTGTGAATAATTATTTTATTGTCTGAGTGAAATCAGTATAACTTTTTTAAAATATAAATTATGACTGCTTTTATTTCATGTTGTTTTGTAAGGTTGGTATATGGAAGAACTATTAATATACTTTACGTTTCTCTGCCTTAGGGCTATTCAGGATTAAAATATTCATTTTTTGTTAATAAATTAAGAAGTGTAGATTATGGGCATGTGCATTTCTAAAACCTCTCCATAGTAAGAAAATATAGACAACAACATTGGTTCAATTTTTAAGAATTTTGAAAGCAGTAACCCCAAATACCAAAGAGAAGATTTTTTGACTACTGTGGTGGAAACCTTGTGGAAATATGAATAATGTAACAATCTCCTAACTTGTGCTAGAAACAGAACATATTTACATGCCCGATAAAAGAAATAAGGTTGTTATTATTATAGCTGGGTTTTTTTTAAACATAGGTTTCCTAAACCTGAGAATGGCTATGGGATATCATGTCTACTCCGGTTAACACTTGCTTGTATATCTTCTAGGACAAGGGCACCATCTTGTGTTCAGTGTAAATAGCTGTTGTAAAGCAGGAGATGTTACATTATAATGACTTCAAGCACTAAAAAATTTGTTTGTATACTAAGATGCAAGGTATTCTTACACATAACACTCACATTCATAAAAATAAAATATTATCATTAAAAATAATGTAGAATTAAAATGTTCGAAATTTTTAATATTGAACAAATGATTTAGCAAAAACTATTATTTTATATAAAAATAATTACTGGTTTAAATCCAAACTAGAAAAAGAACCTTTAATAACATTTTTCTTTAATTAGTGATTTAATTCAGATATTAGTATTTTCATGCTGTAAAAATCAAAGAATTGATTAGAGCCTTAACTTTATTAAAATATACCAGGTTGAATTATATGTGTAGTTCTAATTTGCTCAGTTGTGTTATAATCATTATGAATTGTTCATCATGCTGAATATGCTGTCTCACTTATTTCTAGGCCAGTACCTTGGTAGAGCTTTACATAAGGCAGCTTTGGGACACAGGAGAAATAACAAAATTCTGTGTTCCCAGGGGTTACTTTCAATCTAATTATGAAGTCGGGGTTTTTTCAGAGAGCTGCAGAAGCATGGGATGTACTCCAGGATATGGGCTAGTCCAATCCTTTTGCTCTAAGCAGGATAAGATACAGCAGGTAGCTCAGGGCTGTGCCCAGTTGGGTTTTGAATATCTTCAGTGATGGAGATGCCACAACCTCTCTTGGTAAACCAGCTCTTGCACAGTGTTCGACCAGCCTCAAAGTAAAAGTTAGTTCTTGCATTTAAAGGGAATTTCCTGTATTTCCTTTAGAGCTCATTGCTTCCTGTCTTGTCACTGGGCATTGCTGAGCAGAGCCTGGCTCTGTCTTCTTTGCTCCCTCCTGGTGGGTATTTGGATGCATTGACAAGAGCCTGCTCGAGCCTTCTCTGCTCCAGGGTGAGCAGTCCCAGCTTTCTCAGCCTCTCCACACCCCTCCGATGTCTCAAGCTTTTAAAGGCCTTCATGGCCTCATGCTGGGCTCACTGCAGTACATCTGTGTCCCTTCTGTGCCGAGGAGCCCAGAACTCGGCACAACACTGCAGATGGGGTCTCACCAGTGCTAAACAGAGGGGAGGGATCATCTCTCTCAGCCTGCTGACAATTCTGTTTTTAATGCAGCCCAGGATAGTGGGGGCTTTCTTTGCCACAAGGGAACATTTCTGGCTCAAGATGATTTTCAAGGTGACCTTATAGCATACTAGAACTTTTTCTGCAAACTTGCTTTCTGATTGGTCAGTCCCCAGCAAGTCCTGGTGCATGAAATTATTCCTCCCAAGGCACAGGACTTTACATTTCCTTTTGTTGATCTGATTGAAGTTCCTGTTTGCCCAGCTCATTGAGGCCCCAATCAGCATGACTTCTCAGAGATAATCAAGAGTGGTTTCATGATGATGTGAGTCACCTACTGGGGATAGTCACCAGGGGTTCATGTCTGTCCAGTCGATTACATATTCCCTAATCTGGTTCTCTTCCACTCAGAGAAGTCATATTTCTGCTCAGATCATGCTGCCCTACTGCCACCTCTTATACATATCCTTTCTGTGTTTGAGCTTAGCCAGGAGCTCATTGTCCATCCGTGCAGGATAACTGCTACCTTCATTTGATTTTCGGCCTGTCCAGATAGACAACTTCTGAGCTTGGAGGAGGTGATCTTACAGAATCAAACAACTGTCCTTGAACCTGTATCTTTCCACCCGGCATTTGTCCACCCAGATCCCTCACCAGAGAACTTTTGCTTTTCTGAGGCCCAGAATTATGATTGTGTTTTTTGGTTTATTCCTTCTTGGCAGCATCCCGAACTCCATCATCTCACGCTCCTGACATTCATTTTCCCAGCTGATCCTTATTTATAAAAGTACAAAGCACAGCAGAGCTGTGCTCATCAGCTCCTTGATTACCTGTGTCAGGAAGTTATCAATGCACTCTGGAAACTTCCTGGATTGCTAGTGCCCTGCTGTGTTGCCCTCTACAGACCACGTGGTTAAAATCCCTATAAGGACCAGGACCTGTGATCATGAGGCTACTTCCAGCTGCCTGAAGAAGATTTCATTGACTTGTTATTCCTGATCAAGTAGTACAGACACAAAGTACAATATTGGTAGCTTTCCACTGGGCTTTCTGTTAATCATGACCAAAAACCCACTTGGCTCCTCGCCTGGGTGAGCTCTCTGCATTCCTGCTGCTCTCTCATATGAAGGCCATTTATGCAGTGATCGGGAAGAGCATGGAGTCAGAGTACAGCTTCTGGTATGTGGAGATGGTTGTGCTGCTTTATCTAGTTGAAGTTGATGATAGCAGTAGTTTCCTTTTGTGAAAACATCCACAACCTTGCTGTCACATACTGCTTGATTCCATTGCCATCCTAGGTTCTGTAACAGCTTTAGGAATGCATCAGAACCAGATCCATCTTGCTGTAGAAGAATCCGGTTTACTACCAGTTCATTTATTTTTTTGTTATTAGTAGAATATCCTTGATGTAACATCCCAAGACCCCTTTGCTGTGCTTTTTTTTGGGCAAAAAAGCAAAATTTTCCAATGTAGAACAGGACTGGCAAGTTTACGACTTCCCTTGATGCTTTCATTCATTCCAACAAAATACCTTAATTAAAGTGGGGGAAGTATATTGACTTCTTGTCCAGCTTAATCTCTCCAGGTTCACGGGACCACAGAGAGGACTTGGCTATTTTGAGTTTATAAACGTGAAGAAGAAGGGGCTGTTTGTCATTAGTTTTCTGAATCTTACATTTGGATTTCTCTCATGCTAAGTTCTCTGTAGTGGCTTTGAAATTGCTTTGATTCACTATTCATCTTGTTTTGACATTTATTCACATACTGGTTTTTTTCCTCCACTATACAATAGCACAATTTAGGAAAAACTAAATTTTAATTCTTTTTTCTTCCTTTCTCTTGCCTTTTGTTTCCAGATATCCCTGTCACCTTTTTGAATAATTATTCCTTCTTCTTAAATCTGAAAAAAGGTCTTTTTTATTGCTCTTAATTTTTCTCTCATTTCTGAAAGTTTTTCTAATATTTTCACTTGATAGAAAATCTCATTATTTCTTTCAGTGCAGAATGAAATAACCAATTGACATTGTTTTTTCCTGTAGAATTCTCGCCTTCTTCCTCTTCCTTTCACTTCCTTGCTACCTACCTTTAGTTTTCCTTTTATACTTACCACTGCTATATATCTGAATTCAGACAGCACTGTCCTTCCCACTTCGCTTCTAAGATCCTTCATGCCATTCTGAATGCTTTTTGGTGTTTTGGTCTTTTTTCTTTTCTTCTTTGTGGCTTTAATAGTACAGTCTATCCTAATCCTGCAATTATTTGTCTGTTTTCTTTTGTTTTTAATATTTCCCCCTTGTTGCCATATCACTACTTGTACTTTATCCATTTGATATTTGGGTCTTTTTGTACACTTTGTATTTTGAATGGGTGGCTCTTTAGATCTTCTTAGGTTTCTCACTTTTTTTTTTTCTTTTGCATAGAGTAGGCAGTGAGACTGTTTCTGCATGTGGGAAACATCCCAAAAGATCCTCACCTTGCCTGGAAACAGGGATGTCAGCTAGAGTGTGAAAGGATGATTATGCATCTGATGTGTTACTTACGTGATGTGTCACATCATGATGTGGCACAGTATCCTCCAGGCTCTGCCTTCACTGTCCCCAAATGACAGCAACAGATAGATAAGGACTGTCCCTAAGCATCCTCCCTTTCTAATATGCACATGTGCTCTTCTGATCTGTCCAGCATAAAGTAGAATTCTTTCTGTAACAAACTTAAAATGTGACCAGGCTCACTGCACCTTAGGAGATGGTATACCAGATTTAAAACAAAAATTGAACAGTGCACAGGCTGGTTGACGTCTTCTGCATTGACTGAGAGATACAGTGTATGTACAGTGTTATAGCTGAGTGAGTGGTTACATGTTTGGGGGTGTGCACGTTGATTTTGATGGCATTTACTATTTGCTTAACACACCATAACTGGTCCAAATTAGCCAGTTATGGATCTCTTAACATAAACGCTTATTGGAAAGTGGATTTCTTGACATGATATATGGGGGTCATTAAGTTCTACAATATAAATCTAAATATAAATACTGCTCTTTGTTTGCAAACCACTAAACCATTCTCTCTGCTATGCATTTATGTTGTCAGAGGAATTGCTTCTAAAGTTGCAGAGGAGAACAATTTCCATGAAGCATCGAACTCAAAGTATCAGTAATATGAGCATCATAACTGCTTTCTGATTAGTTAAGGGTCTAAGTTTATTTTTCACCTTTCCCTTAAAAATAAGTATAATAACGCTTTTTGGTTGCTTGAACTAAAAAAATACATAGGGAGTTCATTTTTTTCCAATTTAACACTGACAAAGTTTGTAGCTCCTCTAAATTAGAGAAGGTTTTCTGGTTTGAAGAAGAGAAATGAGGAGTAATTTATCTCTACTCTCTTATACACTTTTGGAGTAGCATCTTCACAGCCCCAACACCTAATGATCTCCCAACACTTCTGAAAACACCACAGTTTATCAGCATGTACAGTACCTTCCAAAGGCTTTCAGGCGGTTTCTTCATAGTAATAATATATGGCCATCAGTAAAGCCATTTTCCTGCAGCTTTAATCTGCATGATTCTTCTAGGCCATGGGTTTCAGGGACACTGAAGACTGTTGTGCTTTTTTATCTTCATACTTGTGATCAAAAGGGTGCTTCTTAACAGTAGCCTTTCTTATGACTAAAAGATTTTTAAAATAATTTTACTTTCTCTGTGTATAAATGTTCAGGCACCATTGACATGGGCCCTGAAGTGCATATCTTCTTTGAATCACACAAGTTTTCTTACAAAATTGGAGTTTCAGCAACAAACTTTAAAAGATGTTATTTCGCATACATTGGATCTGTCTGGGATACAGTTAACTCTTTTTGTAGCAGCCCATAAGGTGATATGTTTTGGATCTGTGGTTAAACTGTTGATAACGCATGGATGACTCCCCACCAATGCTTGGAAGCCAATCCACTACAGACATGAGACTCGTGCTAGGGGTAGGTTCAGTCATTTCAGACAAAACTGAGAACCTCTTACCACAGAGTAATAAACAGTCTGTGACTTGAGCGCTCTCCATGCTGCATGTCAAATATTTAGTATGCTCAAGGAACGTGTGTTGTATAGCTTTTCTTATTACAGAATACATGTCCACTACTGGATGCGTTTGTTGAGGAAAGCTGAATGATTTGCTAATTAATATAATTATCATTTCTCTAATTTTTAGCCCCCTGTGAAGCCAACACGTTCTTTTGCCACAGTAATATGTGTATAAATAATACACTGGTCTGCAATGGACTCCAGAACTGTGTGTATCCCTGGGATGAAAACCACTGCAAAGGTAACATGTAGAATTGAAAAAGTCATCATTTGCACTGCATGAGATACAGCATATGATCCTCAGTTTCTTGCTAAGTATGTGCCAGATGGGTGAAAGCTCAGGAAGAGTAATTCAGGGAGAGCATACATCAAGCAATAGAGAAAATGAAGGAAGGTATAAAATGCCAGTGGATTTTGCTTTCAGTGTTTTCATTTTTTTGTCTGGTGTTGCATTGGTTATGTCTGGCTGGCTGGTTATGCTCTTCTGGGAGGCTTTCTGGTCACTCGGTCTCTGTTTCCCATACAATCTAAAGTATAATTTTAGTAAGGTAATATTTTGGTTCCTTTGCCATACTTACCTTTGTAGAGGAGTAACATATGAGTAGCAGGTGTCTTTTAGCTGCATGTTATGCCCATAATAGCCCAGGTGGTCTTATAAAGGAAGGTAAAGTGAAATTAACACTGTAAGAAAGCATCCAAATCTACCTATAATCAAGTGAAATTGAAGTGCAAGGAACAAGCACAGGAAATTAGATGTAATATTTATTTCATAGGTGGGGAGTGATGTTCTCACTCATGTGCTGGCAAGGGTTTCTAAATATTCCTGTGGTTCTGTTAAAAAAAAAAAAAAAAGCCAAACCAACCCCAAAACAGCATCTGTGTTGTCTTTAGGGAAAAGAGCTTAACTAAAGTACACTGCAGGCTAGGGAGACAGTTTGCTTCTGTCTTCTATCCCCCTGTCTCCCCCCTACTGCAGATTTGTTCCTGGAAACATGGGATATGCCAAATTTAGGAACCAATCAAGAAAAAAATTCAGAATGAGGTGGATTAGCAGTCAGCCCATAAGTCTACTGAAGCCTGTAAAATCCTGACAAGCAGTGCAATAGGGTAAAACAAAAATGAAAACATATACTCCAAAAAACCACAGCTAAACTGTGGCATAGCATAATATTCTTCAAAGAAACTAAACATACAATTGGGAAATGATTATTCATTCTCTAGTTCTTCACAATAGAGGAAAACAGAAAATTTTCGCACTCTTTAATTTCCAGAACAATTTTCATCTTTCCTTCATCAAGTATCTTTTATCAGATCTTGTGCATTTATCCTCTATTGTTTTTCTGACTACAAAAAGGAGGTTTGCTGATTCCAGCAAAAATGTTGTTTGCTGCAGTGTCGCTTTTTCTAACTCTGCTTTTTCTCCAGAGTCTGGTGTCAGTCAGTTAGAGAGACATTGAGTGAATCTACAAGCACAGACAATGAACTACTGACGAGTTAAGTTTTGGTATCTAGGAGATTATGAAGAGACGAATGTTACGGTTTTGGTGCCAATAACTTTCATTTCAAAGGCTTTTTGTTAATTCCTTTTATATGTTTTAGGTTGCCAGGAAAAATTACTCTAAATTGAGTGTTGAAACTTAACCACAATTGTCTTGCTATGCCTGAGAGGGACTGATGCAAATGCTTTCAACTTGAATTTTTACAAGGCTCAGTCACCATCTTGAGTCTGCAGCCTTGTGAAAGGAAATCACAGAGAAAGATACACAAGAGGAGGAAGAAACTGGTTTTATTTAATTATTTTATTGCATTTTTTTGCTTCATTCACAATGCAGAATTTGCTGACTTATTAGAGGCTCTTGAGTGAAAGGTAGTAGGTATGATCAGCTTTTGGATTTTTATGGCTGCTTACAAAAGTTTTGGTAATTAATAGAAAAAAAACCTGAAATAACTTGCACCAGTTTGTTTTTTTCCTTTCTGAAATCTAAATTCAAATAACTTTTCTATTTTTTCCTGATTTAGCTTTTTCATTGAACGCTGTCAAAATTCCCACTCAGCTCACAAATATTAGAACTCAAATCCCCTAAAATCTTGTTCTTTCATAGGACCTAATATCCTAGTTGCATATATTTACTGGAAGAGAGAGAAAATAATGAAGAGAACATCTGTAACAGTCTTGGGGGCTTTAGCAGGCAAATGGAGTTCAGAGGTGACACTGAAGCCATCTGCTTGTCATGGCGGTTGCTTTTTTATAAAAAAATTTAAATAATTCTTTCATTTAATTAAGCTTGCAATATACCCTGAATAAAAAAGTTTCCAAGTGAATAGGCACACAAAAGATTTGTGTGTTGCTTATTTGGCTTACACAAATACCTGATTTCTTCCTCTTTTCTTTTTTGTTGGTGAGATTGATTAAGTGAACTCAGATATAGACTAGTCTCAGCCTTGCAGTAATCTGTGAACCCATCATAGTGGTTTTTATTCTTGAACTGCAATTAATGCTGTGTTTTCGTTTTTTTTTTATTTCCTATCACACAGAAAAAAGAAAAGCAAACCTATTGGACCAACTTACCAATACCAGTGGGACTATAATTGGGGTGACTTCTTGCATTGTGATCATCCTCATTGTTATCTCTATTATAGTACAGATCAAGCAGCCTCGTAAAAAATTTGTCCCAAGAAAAACGGACTTTGATCAAACAGTGTTCCAGGAGGTGTTTGAGCCTCCTCATTATGAGTTATGCACCCTTAGAGGGACAGGGACTACAGCTGACCTTGCTGACGTTGCAGATGACTTTGAAAATTATCATAAACTGCGGAGATCCTCTTCAAAATGCATTCATGACCATCACTGTGGATCACAAGTGTCTAGTATTAAGGGCAGCCGTAGTAACCTCAGCACAAGAGATGCTTCTGTCTTGACAGAAATACAACCCCAGCCTGTAAAACCACTTGTTCAGCCCATGAACAGGAGAAATATCGTTGTCATGAAGCATAGCTACTCACAAGATGCTGCAGATGCGTGCGAGATAGACGAAATTGAAGAGGTGCCAACCACAAGTCACAGGCTGTCCAGACATGATAAAGCTGTTCAGCGGTCAGTATCAATAGATTTTTGATGAAGACTATTGTGTAAGGACTTGATTGCCCAAACATATTCACTCTTTGTTCAGTAAAGACATATTTTCTTTCTTCTTTATTTATTGTTTAAATTTCTGTTTTCTGATAGCATGTGCCATTATGTTATCTCTCTTTCTGTCTCTTTCTCATCTCTGCTCCTCTCTCCTGAAGGACGCTGTATTTCCATTTTATCTTTCTACTTTATTTTTTTCTTTTTCTTTTACTGTTTTACATATACCCACATGCATACACACACAGGTCAACAGAGAACAGGTACAATTTAAAAAACCAAAGAAGATTGTGTAAATTTTATTTTTTGAACAGCCACATACATGTGGTTTCGTTGTCACTGAGGTGGCCTTGAATATCATCTGCTGTTGGTCTAACCATCTCTAAATAAATACATCAATAAATAAAAGATATATGTATCCGTTTTGATGCATGACATAAGGATGAGGAACACAGTCCTGGGGTAAGGAAACCCCTTTTCTCATGGAACACTACCTTTTATATAATGAATGACAATATTTCCAAAACTTTACTATGTCTGTTCCATTATTGATCACAGTATTTTGGTTTGATATATTAACACAGATAGACAGATTAGAACATGAGGCAACATAGTGAACTCATATATTTACATATAAGGATGAAGTTAAAGTGAATCTTTCTAATCAATAAAAAGGTCATGCATAATATTTTTAATGAAAGAGCTATTTATTCTGTATATTGCACTTTGAATGACTGTAAATATAAATTATTAAAAGCTTACGAGTAAAAGAAAAATAAAACCAGAAACATTTATGAACAATTTATTTGAAAAAGAACACATAGCCCTTTTTAATATATTTGTGTTTTCTCTTGCATGCATTTTCTATGCATTTCTTGTGACTGTTTACATGCCCTCCATGTTTTCTTTGCACATTAAGGCATTTCTCTCTCTTAAAAAAAAAAGTTATTTGGTTATTTTAATGCAATTGCATGTCTCTGTAAATTACTTCATGAATATCGATCAGAATATCAAAGTCTACTGTTTATTAAGTATCTATATGCATATATTTCTTTTTTTCTATGCAAACAATACTATTTTGAATGAAATAGCCATAACATTCCAGGTTCTGCCTCATTGGGTCTCTAAGCAAACATGAGTCTGAGTACAACACAACTAGGGTCTAAGAGAAAAACCTGAGGTAAGTAAACATACCTATACAGCAATTGAACCATCTGTTGCTTTCCATTTTTCTTTGTTATCCTGCTAAAATGCATATTAGGTCTCAAATTTTATGTCATCTTGTAGGGAGTCAGGTTTGAATGCTAAAAAAACTGAAAGACAGATGATCACTTTAGCATTTAGCATTTAAGGAAAATCTGTTAATTCCTTGTTCTTGACAGAGTTAGAGTCAGCCCCTAGCTAAAAACAATCTTCAATTCAAAGACATTATAAAGTCATGTGCTTTGCATGGCTTTTGTGTTCCATTTATTTATTTCTTAATTATTATTTATGGAAACAAAAGTTAGAGTCCTAGCATGTGAAATAGAAGGCAACTTAAGTCAGTAAGATGTGGAACTATCTGTTTTCGGTTCATTTTTGTCATCCAATCTTGTGAAGTGTTGGGGGAAGAGTGTGTGTTAGTACTGATAAATTTAAAGATTCTGTAGCACTAAGGTTAATGTTTTCAAATTAAACTTCCTTTTTGGAGTCTTTTCCTAAGCTTTTCATTTTGCATAATTTTTATCAGCACTTAATAAACATAATCTCAGATGTTTATAATGGAGTTATAGATAGCTGCTAGTCTGTCAGTTTATATATGTGTACATATAGACACAGATATGTGTATATACATTTTTATGTGTATATATGTATAAAGCAATTTTACAGTGAAAGAATCCACTAATGGTTTTATTGCATGTAGATAGTTTAAGTAAATATTTTTCTGCATTTTTTTTTCCTCAGAGAGAGAATATTTTAACTTTGTTTTGCTTTCAGACAACTATTCATGCCGTCATGCAAACTCTGAATGGAAAAATCTATATGAATTTTCTCAGCTGTCTGAAAGAGAGAGTGGACAATTTTTCAATTTAATTTAATTGCCTTTATGCAAACCTAAGAAGATTAGATATATCTTACTTCCTTAGCAAGATATTCCCATTGCAGAAAAAATATATTTCTTTTGTAATTTGGTTGCTGGCCACCAAGTGCTCCTTAGTTATTAAATATATTTGGAGATTTGCTGAAAACTTGAGGAAGAAATTAGTTCCTGAGACTGTCCTTTTATTTTTTTCGGTGTTTTTGAGACATAGTTTTCTTTAAGTTGATCTGTTTTATGTCTGTTATTTGTTTGTATGTTGTGTGATGTGGGGAAGAAGATTTACATTGAACTTTTGTTATATGTACATTGTTTTCATTATATAGACTGCTTGAGAATAGTGCGCTCCTGGGTGATTTTGAACATGCTACAATGAAATGTGAAACTATCGTCCTTGGAAACACCAGCTAGAGGTTATATGGACTCTCTGACCAGCTATTCTCTTATCATGAAAAAATTCAGCAGTGTTGAGTAAAATTACTAGAAGGCAATAAGACTTTGGTTATTATGCTTATCAGTCATTTCTCTTTTTCTTTTTCTCTCTTCTTTTTGTTGCAAGTAAAATTCCCAATTTCAGGAACAATTTATTGAAATCAGGTATTTAGCCATTCATAATCACTTCAATAGAAACGTTTGTTGGATAAGCATCTAGCAATATGACTGAATTTGACATTGAGAAATTAATCTGCATGTATGTTACTGAATATTTGAGTTGGCAAAAATCCCTTTATTAGATACATTGTAAAAAGCATGCATTCACAGTTATTGCTGTTACTGTTCCATTTCTGTGTCATATGCTTGCTACTTGTAACTTTTTATATAAAAATACATAAAACAATGTATAATAATTTCGTACCTTGAGTTTAATGCAATGTTTTCTTTTACCTAATTTATCAATCCTGTGTAATTCAGGAGATTAAGCTCAAAATGTAGCTTCTAGGAACCTGAAACACAGATATGGCAGAGAACCGTCTCTCACCCCTCACTTACCAAACAGAATACATTATTTTTTTAAGATTTAAGTGAATTCATGATAGGTTGATCACCTAATTTCAGTTAAAAGCTTTGAGATAACCTATGTGTTCAGTTTTGTACTCTTAACTAATTTATTTCCATAGCGATTATTGGGAAGTTTGCTTCAGTATGGTAGAGTAGCAGACTTTTGTCAGTTACACAAATCTTATGGTTGGGTTCCAATTTTAGAAATACAGGCATAAACCACTTCCTTATGCAAGATAAAATTATATTTGTAATTCAAGCTATAGGTATTAGTAATGAACACCAAAATCAAACCTGAGAGGTTACTTTATTAAGGAATTATTATAGGATGAAGAGCCACTATTATGTAAAGTTGAAAGCCGCCTCATCTAAGAGCTCAATAACTGTGCATAAAATAATAGTTTCATTATCTATTTAAAGTGTATCTTTCAAATTCCCTTCCAAAACAAATCCCAGCTCCTTCTGAAACATCTTGTCATTCATGGTTGTTAGGTTTTTCTGCATAAAAATGTTGCTATTGGAAAAAGTGTAAAGAATTGATTTATTGGAAAAAGTGTAAAGAATCCCATCTATTTTCCCAAACTCTAAGTAGATGGGAAAAAAGAAAACCTAAAAGACTGACATAAAAAATAATGTGATCTATATGAGCTATTTAAATATATAATACATAATTTGCATAATTAAAATACAGAAAATCTGATTTCTACAATTGTGACTTAGTAATGACATGAGAAGAAGGTTTCAGGTATTTGACTACTTTTATATTTACAACGTATTTGACTACATTTTTTTTAGCTTGAATAGTTTGTTATCACATATTAGCTGCAAAAACAGTCCTCTGTCCTCTGCAGTCATTGAGAGTCATCGAGTCATCCCTCAGTTACACGGGTTTGCAGCATGCACTAAGAGCTCATTTCCAGATCAATATCTCTTCACAAGTTCATACTATTTATCACTGGTTTTTTTTTTTTAACCTTTCCAAGTCGTAGCGCATCATCTGTTTTTTAAGTATATTACGTTAAGATATTTGCCACATCTGTGCTTAAAATGGATGCATCCTTGCATCCATTATAAAATAAAGGAAGAATGAAAGACTTGCTAAAAGAAACGCATATACATGCAGATACTTGTATGTATATTTATAAATATTTACTATTGGAGATAGTGTATAAATAAATATATAAGGAGAAATCTAAATATTAATTTAGCTTTGAATGAATTATATTGGTCTCACAGAAAAATGCTGAACTTGTTTTTTTAGAGTTGCTGTATATTTATAGTTAAGTGCCTAAATCCCACTGTATCACAGAGTTTGTCTAGTCCCTCCTAGACAAATACACAATAAAATGAATTTTAGTATTTTTCCAGTGAAGTGCTAACTGAAAGAACTTAACTGGAGAAGACATGGATATTAATAATTACATTGCATATACATTCTTGCTTTCTTTCAAAAACATTTAATTGGGCCACAGAAAAAGGAGGGAGAAACATAAAACATTGTGTTAACAGAACAAGTCAAGCCATTCAAAGTGAGAACGGTAATGCATGATCCTGGAAACTTCTTTAGAAACATATTGTTTAATAGCTAGGTATACCCTTAAACAAAAACCATTGTAAGTACAAAATATGTGTATACTGGGGGAACGGGGTCAAATTATATCTATTAAAAATATAAACAAAATTAACTCAAACCCAGATAAAATACTATAATTGAAATATTTCATTTCAAGTAATTAAATTCTTTGTATAGTCAGCGTAAATAATAGCCTAGTCCACTGTACTGCAAACAGTAAAGATATTTGCTTCATATCACACAATAGTAGGATACCTTAATGTGATCTATGAAGCTCAAAATATTGAAATAAAAGGGGTTGTTGCTGGAAGTAAACAGTTTTCCTTTCCTATCAGTATTTTTCATGATTTTGAAGCCACTTGTTTACAACCAGAGAGCAGTTCAAACAAGCTTTCCATTTTATGGAAAGGAAGTTTGGGTTATTAAATTGACACAGCTATATGTGTTAATATTGTATAACACAGTAAATTACTGTGGATTAGCTGAGCTGCTAGCCCTAGCTTCATGCATTTTACCTCATGTTTGCCTTAAGCTAAAACTAAGAGTGATAGTTACTAGATCATTTTGGTTTGACTGGTGCAAGGAGTGTGATCTACAGCCATGTTGACAGTATGCTTATTTCTTACACTTCTTACATTGCTTTTTTTTTTTAATGAGGTTTTGTTATCATAGTGCATTGAAATATTGTTTATAGTTGTGTGGTTTGCTTTTTTCCCCCTCCATGTTATGTATAGACTTTTCTTTTAGCCTGAGAGTTGAACAACCTCACCCAACCATTTTTCTCTGCTCCAGGAATTATGGCGTTTTCAATTTGCCAAGGACTATCTGCAGCATCATTTAAAAATCTCAGGAAGTCCATATTGTAAATCATCCTCATTTAAACTTTTTCTGTCTTCACAATTTTAAAAACAGCTTAAAAAAAAAAAAAGGCTCTGATAAATGTTAGCACTTTAACTTTCAGTTTTTCTCAATTTTTATGCTGGAGATATTATTTTGAACCTATCAACAGTGTAACCAAGAAAGGGAATAATAGAAAGTAGGAAAGCAGGAAGGTTTCTTGCTAAAGAGCAACTGTCAGCACCCACACCCACCCACCTCCCCAAAACAAAATCAGACAAAGAAAACAGACACCAAAAGGTATTATAATTAGAAGAAGAATATAATGGACTTTTGCTCATGCCTATTCCCAAATTTGCAAACATATTTAGGACAGATAAATTCATTAACTACCAATGAAAAACATGCTGTTCATGGCCAGCTCCAAAAGACAGAAGTAATACTTTACAGAACACTGTCCTACAAACAAGAAATTGGCCTTTTTTTGTGTGTCTTCTACTTTATATATAAATTTCCCTGATACCACAAAGATATTTCAGCTGAGGGAGCACAGCTGAAGCACTAAGGCATATACAAAGGACAAAAGCTGCACCATTCAAAACTCTTTTGAACAGAGAAGCCTGTATCTGATCTGAAAATATCTTATCTCCTCACTTCTGACTCTGCATTTGATGTGAAGTCTTACACTCACGACTCCACTGCTATTCATCATTACCTTAGGATCATCTCTCTTTACTCTTTGATGGTCACTTTACATCTTTATCCCTTGCTGCCTTTCATTTCTGTCCACCGTGAGTTTAGTTTGAGTTTAGTTCTGTTCCCATCTCACCTCAAAATTCACTGAAAATGCTGAAATCCTACCAGCTCCCTGCCTTTGTGTTACCCTTGCATCCACCAAGTTCTTCCCCATCCATCACTTTAGCACCATCTTAATCATACCTTCCCTACAAACAGCAAAATGAAAACATGGGATCTCAGCATATCCTAATCACCCTCAATTTATGTAGCACAACAGAAGCTTTGAAGGTGCACTGGGATGTATGGGAGGATGGGCTCGTTAGGCATATTGGATCTGCATTTTAATGACTGCACATCAGTGTTGTCTGGGCTGTCTACCTCCATGTGTTGGCATGACTGCTCCTGTGGTAGCCATACCTCAGTGTTCACCCACCGTTTTTCTTCTCCCAGTTTGCACCATTGTCAAACCATTTCCAGCACTTCTATGTTTTCTTCTGTGCTGTATTCATATTAGTATGTGTCTCCACACAACATAAATTCTTGTCCTAGCCTCCTTCACATACCTATTAAAACAGTGCACAGCCTGGCAAACACCTGCCAATGGTGTGGCAGAGCTATCATCAGCAAGGTAAGAACATCAGCTACCAGAAGAAGCAGAAGTTGCTGCTTCCATCCATTTTCTTTCCCAGGAAAAGGAATTGTGCTGATCCACAATCTCCCAACAAGGTCACTATGGGAACAAAGGGAAGCTGCTATCCCCTTCAAGCAAAGAATCATAACTGAGAGAAGAGAGACAATTTAAGAGGCCCATGATGAAAAATGAAAAGAACAAGACTGCTCAGATTTCTTTACCAGAGTAACAGGCCTGACCAGCACTGTGCTGCATCATTTCATCTCTTCATTCTCAGATAAAGGAAAATGCAATTCAAGCCTTCTTTATCCCAAGGAGAAGGATGCCACAACTGTGAGTACCAATTCTATTCAGAGGTCTTCAAGGATTTAACAGCTTCTTGCGTAAATGTAGGCAGACAAGGACTTACTGGGCCTGCGAGGGTAGCCTTTTGCTGCTACATGCAGCATCTGCAACATCTAGCTATTTAGATCTTCTAAGTTTTCCATTCTTCAGTCGTTCCTCCTGAGCTCCAGAAACGTACATAATAAACACACTCAGCTACTTAAAAATTGGTGGCTTTACAGGAAAGCAACTATTGGGATTTAGTTTAGTTGGATGTGAAAAGTACCCATGGCACTTGCTGCAACTATTGTGAAAAAAATAGGTGCTTTTTTTGCACAGATGCTGGATTAATGTATCTCATTAATTGAACCATTCAGTTGGATCAGCTGCGTCACTAAATGAAAACACCTTCCATCTGAGATTTTACTTCTAAAACTGCACTGCCTGATTCATGCTTTAGTCACATCCTCCTTCTAGTGAGTTCAGTGAAAGTTTTAGTTAGGAAAAATCAGTTTGTTGAAAGTGAATGACTTTCACTGTCTTTAGTGAAGACAAAAATATGATTTATACTGGGGAAGGAGAGCTTCATTCTAATTTCTTAGTGCTAGAGGAGTTTTCAACACAAATAATCTGCTCTTTCCCTTTGTTTTAAAACTCAATGATTCAAAGAAAAATTAATGCTCTATACTTAGGTGATCCATGTAAGTTTGAAAAGGGAAGTAAAACAATGAAAGAGAACACCAGAAATCTAAATTAATCATAGTTTCCCAATGATCAAAGCAACAATAATACTTTCAGAAGTTACAAGGCTAACAGTTGAACTCTTGTTTACTATACAAGCCCAATCCTACCTTTCAGTTTTATAATAAATTTCATATTATCATAAGATAAAATTCAGCTGAGGAATATAGTGATTTTATATTTGTATACCAATTTAAAATTACAAGTTTAACATTTAAAAATCTGTATGGTGTTGATATAATTTTTTTTAAACAAAACTGGTTTTGCTGGTCAGAAAGAATTACTGTCTTTCTTTTTTTCAGAGCCAAGTTTCTACATTTTTAGTTTTCCTTGCCAAATGGAAGACATTTTTAATTCCTTTCCAACTTTTTCACTCCCACATTCTACTGACTGGTTGTGGTGTAGAAAACACCCATGGGGTGATTTTGTTTGATATTCTGAGCATATCTGGCACCTCTTTAGTAATGAAACAGTACAGTACAGCTCTGCCTGCAGGAAGAATTTCTTCAACTGTTATCCAAGTTCCATGGCAAAGATCCAGTCCCAGAGACTTGTGCTGTCATTTGAGAATAACTTTGGTGACACAAAGTATCTTGTTAGCTTTCAGTGTCTTGGTAGAAGGTCTACACTAATCTAGGCAAATATTATTTAATTACTAATAATTTAAATCTTACATTTTTAGAATGTCAACATGGCACCTCCATTTGTCAATATTGCCATCTCTTTGGTGATTGAAAAAGAGAGTGATGTTAACGTGGAAAACCTAGAGTTCATAGCAGAAGGTGGCAAAGATTATGTGACATTTTTATTAAATATGCTACAGTTTTCAGATCTATGATTGTTTTGCTTAAATTCAGCTAGAATTCTTAGTTTTACTTCTCCCTTTTGTGATGCAAACTTTGCAGTCTTTATATGTCTATCAGATTAGCATCTCTTTTGCAACTCAGTAGCTTATGGGGGCTCAAAAAGAAAAAAATATTTCCTGTTCTGGGATATAATATACAGCTTTATAAAAAAGTCTATCAAATATCATTAGAGTTCAGCTGGATCACAATGTGCTGCTAGAAAATTGTTAGATTTGATATTCATAAAAATAAAAATAGGAAATTTCTCCAGAAGTTCTGCACGATTTTCATTCTCTAAGATTTTATTATTCAACTGCATTTGATCAAAAGATAGAAACCTCAACAGGCATAAACTTTTATGAAATCTCAATAGGGACATAAACTTTATATAGCATGAAGTTTTAAACACACATCTGTTTGGAATATATGGAGAAATGAAAGGGAACATTTGGAAACTTTTTAAATGCTTTGAGAAAATGAGTGCTTCTTCTATCTCAGAATTAATCAAACAGATTTTCCAGAGGCTCCTTTCTGTAGAATCTGTGCATAGTGATGAACAATCCATTTAAATGAGAGGTATAAAATGAAATATTTAAGAAGGAGCAGAAGTAGATCATGATAGTGAAAGTGTTTGAAGTATGGTGTGTGATTCTGTACCTAGGAAATACACCTTAGAATACTACAAAATTTAAGTCCCTTTGGTTTCCTTACTATAAGGCATATGATTTAAAGCTGTGACATACCAAGGGCATAACAGCCAACTGAGTAAATAGGAAGTTTCTTTCTTAGAGTTCCTGAATCAGAATCTTGTCATCCAGCCTGTGAGGCTCAGCACTCTCTGTTGCTGATGACACTAAATGAGCTGATAATTCAGAAGGCCCTTTGTGGCAGACCGATTGTCATTTTTGTTAGGACTCCAAAACCCGCCTCCAGCTATGATGGTAATAACAGAAGTTAGTGGGTGATGAAAAATTTGGTTCAGTTAACCCTTAACTACATACCTATTTTGCCTTTTATCTGTCTTTACATTTTACCAATTAAAGTAGAAATTAGAGGGTAGTTAATTTAATTTAAAATATGTTCTATCACTCTATCTGGATTTTCTTTAGCATTCTTGAAACCTGCTTGCTGATAAACACCTATCAAGTATTTCTTATCTAACACCATGGCTCAAATGACTTTTAGCTTGAGCATGAAGTTCTGAAGATTTAAATTTTGTTATCTCACCTCGCTCCTTGACATTTATTAACATTTCAAAGCTCTCTCAGGATCTGCTATCCAGCTTGGAGCAGACTTTTTCAGTTCTGAATACCAGCCGTGTCAGAAGTAAGAAGAAAAACTTTGCATCTGAAGATTACTGATCCATTTTCTCGATGCAAAGAACAATCAGAGTACTAGAGCCACATGGTCACTTCTACTGCTAGGGGAAAAAGAACTCTAAAATTTCAACTTGCCAGGTTGTATTTTTGCTATGTGAAAAGAGTCCTTGTCTTCAGTTTTGAAGTGCATTCAGGAAAAAGTGGAAATCAAAGGAGGATGATAAAGGAAAAGAATCATGCAAAACCCAACTAGTGGTAAGTAAATAAATAATTGTACACTTGGGCCTAAAATTAATGTACAGCATACCATGGGGTGGAGCCTCTTCTGCTCCTTTTGAATGACTTCCAAATCTTCTAATGAGTTTATGGTGATTGTTTTTAGACCTGGATCAGGCATTGTTTGCTAACATTTTAGTTAAGTTGTGCTCATCTACTTCTAAGATTTATGGACTCTCTACATTTCTAAATGCTTTTTAAAGACATTGGCCAGACAGTTCTAACACTTTCCACTACTTCACTTATTTTATAGATCATATATAGATCGTAGGAACTACAATATGGAACTCCTGTTGAGACTAGCAAAACATTGCATTGCTATGGCATCTAGTCAGTATTGTAATCATAGAGCATTGTTGGAAAAATGGTGGAAAATACAGTGATATATTGTAATGTGACATTCTAGGACACCATCCACAGAACCCTAGAAAAGGACCTTTTAGAGAAAAGGCAGTATGGAGTCACCTCTAAGGAACTTTGTCCTTTTTCATATGCTGATTTCTAAAATAATAGCAAATATTGTGAAGGAGAAAGAGAGAACAAAAGCATAAACCACATTTTTCCTTTCATGATAAAGGAAATGCTTATCTCTACATCTACTGCTTGGGTAATGTATTGTTTGGGAAGAATTCTGTGCTGATACAGGCTTTCAATCATAGCATGTAAGGATGATATTTATGCAAGCCTTCCCCAAGATTATTGGTTTCATAAAATTCATAAATCCAGTAAACATGATATATTACAGCATTTTGCCTTTGCTGTTTTCAACAGGAAATGCATTCTAGACTAAAAAAATCTGCAGAAAGCTTAAGTTTGAACAAAAGTCATGAATCTCTCCCCACTCGAAGTCATGCATATTGTGGAGTTAAATGCAGACTAATTTGTTAAAATGTGGTGCATATGCTGACATATGCAATCAATTTTCTAATGTGGCATGCTTTCCATCACTTAGTATGCATATCTCCCAGGTACATGGATACTCTATTATGAACAGAGGAGCTTATTTGTCCCCAGACAGCAATAAGCAGTCATCAGCTTGCTGAAAATTGTAAATGTGTCCAAGCGAATGCTGCAAGTATTTGGACTGATATTACATAAAGAAGTTGGACAGAGAAATACAGAGGAAGGCTTTCATCCATTTCCAGAATATTTTATGCTTGGCATTACAAAGCATATTTCAATTTATAAGATGATATACATATATTAAAAAGACTTATCCATTCACTTTCTGAAGGCAGTGTTTTATTCTGGGGGAAAAAAAGGTGCAGCTAAAATGTCACAATGCTTAGGAAACATCTGTTCAACCAGACCATGACTAAGGAAACTCCACACTAACTTTATTTGTATTTTGTTAATGGTTTCTGTTTCTTTCAATCCCTCTAAATGAATGTTAAATGCTGTCAAAGGTATGTAATGTCTCAAAGCTGAATCTTGATCCAAGATCTTGTATGGGTTGAACCCTTTCTGGCTTAAGCACAACAGAAACCAGAGGAAAGATGGGTACTTGTCATTTGCCCAAGCCTGTGCCACTGCAGGGAGAGTATGGAAGGAAACAGCCTCAGGTGAAAAACTTAAAAAGTTTTTTTAGACTTCTTAACCCGTCGGAAACCAAAGCATGGTAAATAAAGTCCCACTTCTGTAAAATTGCTTCTTTGCTGCCATCAAAAATAACATGAGAGACAGGTTACGGCTGTCTGACATTCTTCTATTTTATTAAAAGGTCATTGCTCATCTGCATTAGTTCTCATGAAACTCTTTCTGAAACTGATCTGGGAGGTTTGAGGCTTAGTCTTCCACATGAAAGAAAATGGCCTCTAACCAGTGGGTCAAGGAATGGGACTCCTCCTCACTCTTCTTTCACTTTCCCTATTGATCTAATGAACATCTTTTCTTTAAAAAGAAAGGGAATAATTCTCACAAGAGTAATTTAACAGAGAGCTATGCAAGAACAGCTAGAGTGTTGCACTTGCAGGCAATTAGTTTTAGAATTATTTCCATTGAGTTGAATTCACAGCTTCAGGTAACAGTATCTGAGACCATCCAGTTGAAGGCAGGCTCTGATAATGCTTTCTGTCTTTCCATGTTTCAGTTCTGCTATTCCAGTAGAATTTGGAAGCTCCTGCTTCTGTGGGCTGGAAGAAAATCCCTACAGAAGAAGAGATGCTTCACAACATATGCCTTAGATAGCAGCCTCTCTTTCTCCCAGCTCAGTCACTCTCACAGATGACCAAGGTCACAGAGGTGGCAGTAACCAGTAGTAGCTGGAGGAAAAAGACCCTGAGGTGGTGTTGGGAAAGGGAAACAGACTTTTCTGATGTATTATTGCTGCCCCTTCACCAGTAACAACTGATAAGTCATCCTGCGACCAGTGAAAAGGAGAGAAGGTTTCTTTTGCCAGCCCCTCCTTATGTGAACTTACGCCTCATCTGAACTTACAGCAAGCGCTGACTGGCAAAGGGGATTATAAGGAAAAGGGTCTTTTTCTATCAAATAATTTTTCATTTTCACTTATTTTTCAGGGAAAAGTTCAGTATTTATTGTGTTCAAATAGAGCTACCTTGTCACCAAGGTTTTTAGACACCTCAGTTTTTAGTGCAGGACAGGTTTTAAACACTTCAGTAGGATAGGCAGTTTCTATTGGAAAGCTCAATGTCCAGTATTGTTATTTAAATGAATTCATAGTCAAAACTGCTCTCCTCATGAATACTTTTTTATTTTGATCCGGGTCAAAACAAACTCAATTACCTGCCTCTGTGACAGATTTCAATAAATCTTTCTAATTTCTTTTTGCTAAAATGGGAAGATGAAGGGAAAAAGGTAACATATTTTATCTGAAGTCAGTTCCTAATTCAATTAGAACTTCATCTTGGCCCCATTGAACTCACTGGGCTTTTTGCCACTGACTTCAATAACGTTAGAATCAGACTCATAAGATGCAATTTCTTATTTCTTCCAGATAATCAATTAAAATATTAAATATCTCAGTGTGAATGCTTCCCTCTCATCCACATGTTCTTTGATATTTTATTATTGCTTTCTCTTCTGTCCTTCAATAAGTTTTAATTAAGAGTTCCTTTGTGTGTAGGTGAAGGCTGGCTGTTGTATTTTAAAACTTTTCAGGATATGCTTTAGTTTTGATGGTTTCTAAAGAGAGAAAAAACAGGAACTTTTTTTTTCTAGTGGAGGCCTAATCTACCAAATATGCTTGCCTGAGTATGAACTGGGAAATGAGATGATGAATAAGGGGTATGAGAGCAAACATACACTCTCTCTCCTCTTTTAATTTAAAAAAGAAAAAAAGGAAAATAATGTATTTGATTATTAAAAATCCTAGCTCATCAGACTCTCCGGAGAAAATAAACCTCCTTTATATTTCACAATATGTCCATTGTGAAAACAAGATTAATATTACTGATAGTTGGATTAATTTCTGAATCTCATTACGTTTATATCCATTCATTCTTTTCAAATCTGTCAGATCAGTTCTTACATCAGGGACAACTGAAAATAAGGCCTTTGGATCCAGTTTGTAGCATTAGTTGCTACGTCTGACAGTACAGGTGAAACAAATGTGGTATCAGGGACTACAGATTCAGATAAGAGCTTGAAGCAGGAGATGTGGGCAAAGCAACACCTCTAAAACGTTCTTGGATGCTGGTATATTCTTATACGAAGAAGGAAGCTATTTGAGTGGTGGAGAGAAGGATGGAAAGAGGAAGGGATGAGGAGGCTGAGGGGGGAACCTCATTGCTCTCTACAACTACCTGAAAGGGGACTGTAGTGAGGTGGGAGTCAGTCACTTCCGTCATATTTCGGTCGAAAGGATGTGAGGAAATGGCCTTAAGTTGTGCCAGGGAAGGTTCAAATTAGATGTCAGAAGAAAGTTTATCACTGAGAATGGTTGTTAGGGTGTTGAAATAAGTTGCCCAGGGAGGTTGTGGAGTCACCGTTTCTGGAAGCTGTCAAGAGGAGCCCAGGTTTCTCACTTGGGGATATGGTTTAGGGGTGATTATGGTGGTGTGAGGCTGATGGCTGGACTAGATGACCTTGAAAGTCACTTACAATATTTATGATTCTGTATGACTCCGGCTTGATTTTCCTTCAGATTTGTTCTGGTGACCATATACTTGGGTGACAGTGTATGTAACAGTAGCACTGCCTGGCTAATACTGGAAAAAAGGTATATTATCCTCCAGTTATCCTCCATTCAGGCAAATATTTGAAAATCGTAACTTTGGTCTAAGCAAAGAGTTTGCACTGCAGTTATTGATTTGAGC
Organism: Ifrita kowaldi; assembly: GCA_013398055.1. Taxonomy (NCBI): domain Eukaryota; kingdom Metazoa; phylum Chordata; class Aves; order Passeriformes; family Cinclosomatidae; genus Ifrita; species Ifrita kowaldi. The sequence goes on from VZRS01007227.1 coordinate 160,086, forward strand.
CTTATGTACAAGGCCAAAAATGTTCCAGTTATCTCTCTTCTGTGTAAGTACGCACTGCATACTGGTATATGCAAGATGGTAATTGAAGGCCTTTCTAGAGCATCTGAAATTAGGGAAAATTTAAATTTTTATTTGAATTTAATAACAGTAGGGGACTAGAAAGGGAGAAAGTGAAATCCCACCCAAGCTACTGGTGTGCCAAGAGGGTAAAACATTATTTCTAATGGTGTGTTATGTAATTAAGTGTACTTTTTTATTTTAAAAACCTAAATTACAGGGTGTAGGGTGTTAGATGCGTGTTAGCAATTCCCACTGCTTGTATGAATTAAGCTGCTGGCTACTTACAAGGTTTTCTAATGACAAAACTGTCTTCCAAATTCATTATGGCCTTGTTTATTGATTTACCTAGGTCTCTAAGGAACACTACAGACTGATCTGAAATGTCTGTCTCATGTCTATTGAAAGACTTAAAACCACTGAAAACAACATATTTGATGTCTGAATAACTTTGTCTAATTGTAGACTTTAAAACTAGCCTAAAGAATATATTGGATGTTATCATGTCATTAACTTTTCCCTCTGAGGAGGGTGCTTGAGTGTTTGCCTGCACACTTTAAGTTCCTTGCTCTAGACATTGTAAGAGCAAGAAAGACTTTTTTTCAATACATTGTGCTGTGAAGTCCTCTCCTGTAAAACATTTCATCTTGACTAATATTTTTTTCTTTTGTCTGAAAATCAATGTACAGTCTTTTCTATGCACTGTACATCCTGGATAGTTTCCAGGGTTTGAAATCTGGCCAGTGTCACTGTAAGACTCTGGGGACAAGAATGTAATATTTGTTTAGTTAAGTCGAATGGGAACCATAGATCAAGACGTTATTTATAATCCAATGGCACAGGCTAATTCTAGTAGCCAAGTTATATATGTGTCCAGCAAGCAGTTGCTAAACCTTGCTTAAAGAGCTTTGATGTCTATTGATCTTGCTGATTGTAGCCACACCTTTCATCTGAAAGTGATAAATGGATAAATTGAAAACCACATGAAAGCAAATTAATGCCTTTTATTTAAACAAATAGGTGGGAAACTATTTTGTCTGTACTAGCTCCGGACAACAGCATTTAAACTGCATGAATTTTCTCCTTTTTTCACCTGATCCAGGTGGTGGATGCTTTCATATTCTCTTTCAGCCTAGGATTTGAATGAAGCAGTTCTGAGTAAAATTAATTTCAACAAGAATGAAGGGATGGAAAAAGGATACTGAGTTAAACTGAAAACAGTCTTTGGATTTGTTCAACAGTTGCAATTGGGATAGCTTTTGTCTTACTAAATACTATATTCTAAGGTAAAGTAGTATATCTGGCCAGAACTTTTAGGTGGAGGAGAAAAAGAAATACATGTTAGACTCAAATCAGGTGTTCCGTGATGTTGATCATGACTATGTGAGTTTCAGATGTCATTAAAGTTATTCTGTAGTGGATAAAATATGCAAGCATATTTTCCTTTGACAGAAACTGGCAAGATTTGAAAAATTCCATGTTTATTTTACAGCAAAGTAATCAGGTGCCTTTTTTCTTTTCTTTTAATTCATCAAGGCAAAGAAAGAGATACAAAGGACATCATTTTATTATAATATTCAGATATTTTGGAGAAAAATATATGAGTCCATGGTGATTCATATCATGGATCCAAACGTGAGGTTTTTCTGTATTTTGGGAGAGTCCTTGGATGAGCAAGTTTTTATTTACACATATGAAAAATAAACCTATTCCTCCCAAAAACTGCCATATTTTGATGTGGAGTTTTAAGATCTGCTTCCTTTATCTCTAAAATTATTGAGTATAAGAATTGTCAGCAGGTTTTTAAGTTGCTTAAAACTAAATGTGTGTGGTCAAACAGAATTGCAGAAATGTCTCTGGTAAAAAAGAAGTAAAACTCAAAGTGCAAAATTTTAATGTGCTTCACTGGCTTAGTGGGAGGATGGTGGCATGTTTGCAAGCATTTATAGATCAATGAATGTGCTGACCTTCCAGTAGTAAATGCTATTGAAATTACAGTTAACTTCCATTGAATCCTAGAGTATAACTTTAGAAATATCTTTATCATAAGGTACATGGCAACTTGGATGACAGTAGAACAATTAGTAATTGGGTTAAAAAAATGCTTCAACTTTTGAGCCATTCTTGTCAGTATGAATAATCAGAGTAAAATAATAAATAATGCTAATGCCAATTTAATGAAATGTGAGTAGTAAATGGCAATTTAATGAAATGTGAGTAGTAAATAGCACTAGAGATCTTTTGGAATGGCTGATCTATCCAGTACTTTATCAGAAACACAATTTTTAAACAGTAATATAACAAACTGTGTTTGTTTCAGATTTTTATTTTATATAAAACTGATCTTAATACAGATATATTTTATATCTGATTTAATAACACTATACTTATTCTATCCATTTACTGTCTGTCTGTCAAAGTTTGTGGTAGCATAACATTCACAATTCACATCTGCAAGTTCAGAGAACTTAAAGGTATTATTGCTGTTATAATATTTTTCTGGCACTTTTCATTATTTATGAACTGGTGGTGCTTTCTGGCGTATACTGAGAAAACACTTTGAGAAACATCATCTCTTTCCTTATGTGTTAATTTAAAAAGAAGTACAACTAAAACCTTATAAATTTAACTTTGCTATAATCTTTTGATTTGTCCTTTGTAGTCAGGTTCTAGACTGATCTCTCCAAAATCATCAACGTGCATCAGTTCATTGGTCAAACCAGGGTCTACACTGTATTCCTGAACAACATAAATTTCTTTGGCTCCACTTGTTTTTGCAGTTTTCTCATTAGGATGCCTAAGGATTTTCACTGAACTGGTGGGATTGACTATAACCAGGAGCTGAAAATGCCCCCATTTAAAGTTTTCTTGTTGCTGCAAAAGACCTTGACTTCACCTTTCAAATTCCAAATGGAATGGCAATCTAAAGTGAACTTGTTCAGCTGAAATTGCCGGGATCTTAAGTACTCCAGGCTACTGGAAAGACATCCTACTATTAATCCTGCATTAATGAAGAGAATGGACTTAGGGCATGATCCAGAGCCCATTGTAGTCAATGGGAGACTTTTTCCATTGACTTCATCGGGGTTTGGATCAGGCCTTTACTTCCTAAAATGAATAAACTCCCATCAAAATCTGCTATAAGCAAGTGGCATCCTTTTCTGAGATCTTAGAAGATACTGAAGACAATAATACTCATACTTCGCCCATGAATATGGCTGTGTGTAGGACTCACTTTTCATGGGGAGCACTGAGTTTATCTTAAAAGCAAAGAAAACCCTTTAAAGTCAAAGCATTGCTGGTCACATTCAGAATATTTGATCTAGAAAGTAGGGATTTATGTCCATGGAATAAATTGTTAAATTATGAGAAACAAACCTGTCACATTTCTGAGTATTTCTTAGTTTCCATGGAAAGAGGATTACTTAAGTTTAAAACTCCCAGAACTCTAGTATGTGAATTCCTGACATTCAGAAGTAAAAAGTAATGATGTCAATAGAGACTTTACTTTGTGTCACAAAAACTGTAATGATAGTACTAACACAAAATCATCAATTTGTCTATGAGGAGTGATGATTTTCAAGTTTCTATAAAAGAGATATGAATATGGTACAAAATTGAAGGCAACTAAAGGATTTTTTTTTTTTTTTAAATAGCAAATAGAAGGGAGTTGCAAAGTTCCTGTTTAGTTGTTGCTGGTTTTTCAGAAAAAAATTAAATCTTCCCCTAACTCTTGAACCCGTGTACTTTCCAAATAAATAGTTCTAATTAAGTCATGTAAATGTCTGAAATCCTGAATGCCTGACAATACGGGCTAAGCAATGGCTTCCGGGCTTTTGGCTTCATAGTCTTGATTAGTTACATGATTTCTGACTTGGTCATCTGCAGGACTGTCTCTATGTCTGAGATACTCAAAATTTCCTTTACAGATAGCACTTTTGTGGCAGAAATCTTGTCATGCTACTGCAGTTCTTTAACATTGATCTGATGAATTATGTCCCAAAATTACCTCTATCTCTACAATCATTATGAAAGAAACAAATACATAAATTCAAAAATGCATGTATATGTTTGAGCACATAATTTGCTTTTGCCTCCATCCTCACTTGATACAAAATGAGAACCTTAAAACATTGTGATCAGGACCAACAAAAATCTAGAGGTTATATAGTGATGTGGTTGATACAGCCTTTGGACCTCCAGAAATCCTTATGGTAGCAGTGGAGAGGGCTTAGACATAGCCAATCGTAATTTTCACAGCTCCAAGGCAAGTGATTTGCAAAGGGAAGAAGAAAGAGCTTGAAAGATTTCTGCCAGATGTTCAGGGACACCCTAAATTCAGACACCCTTGAGACATTCTTCTTCTTTTCCTCCTTCTGTGTGAAGATGTTAATATTTTCCATGTCTTGCCAACTGCCTGAAGTGATTGTTGTCTTGTACTTGTAGAAAATTCTGTCAAAAATTGACATTTTTTAACAGAGTATTTTGTTCCTCCTTTCCTTGGCATAATGAGATGCTTAAAAAGAAAATTTTTGGTTTATGTGGCACCTCTGAAAGAGTTATCTGCAATGTTTTGTTAGTATTTTTTTTTGTCAAAACTAATAAACAAGTAGTAAGGGACAGATTGTTGGTGCTTCTGAGGTAATTACATCCTTTACAGTAATTACATAAAGGCAGAGTTTCCTGGTTGATTGAAGGAGAACTTATATGGAAATGGACTTGCTTGAAAAATGTGTTGGGGAGATATAATGATACAGTGAAAACCCTCAAGAACTCTTACTTTTATATTTAATACAAATTTATTTTCCCATTAGAAATTAAAAGCATTAATCTTGTCAGTTTATACAAATTTTAGGGGAACTTTATGAAGCATGTATTGTAATTGGGATCATTATTTCACCTCATAATTTGTTTTCTTATAAAAAGTTCAATGTATTACTAGGTGACTCTTGTCATGGTTCATGTCTCCCTTGATTGATGTGCTCTTATTTGACCCCATTTTTGCAGTTTAAAATGCTGTATAGGTCAAAAATTCTCTTTGACCACTGGAAAGGTTTACCATTAGGTTTTCCAAAGTTATATTCTCTAAGTCAGATTGATATGACTGTAGATTATAATGAAATTAACTGTAAATCTCTGTATGTAAATCATAGATACAGTCTTGAGGCTGACTTTGGGCTACCGGTTTTTGAAATTTGCTCTTGTATTGTGAAGTTTCTTAATAAATGTTAAACTTGTTCTTTTATTTTATATAGTCTCTTCACTTTGTTTTATTATTTTCTTATTGCTTCTTAGACTTCAGCAATAACACTAATTAAAACTGTTAATATATTTCCTTCTGTAATTAATCTCTTTTCCTAACTTGCAAGAGAATGTTTATAATATGCCTCTTTATATTCCTGAAAAAATTCTATGATAACACTGCCAAAATATTTTGGAATTGTTTTCCTTTAAACTCTGTAAATTATTTCTGTCATTTATGTTATTAGATTTTAATTCAGTAAAAACAACCTAACAAACTGTGAAGGGCACAAACTATAAACCTTTCAACAGATTTGGCAGGAAAAGTCATGAGAGAAAAGTATGAATGGGGATTTGGAGGATCAGTTGCGTGATGAGTGATGTTATGAAATAAGGACTTTATGGATGATGAGTTACATCTTCAGCTTGAAAAAGAATCTGCATGTGTTTTACAGCGTGAGGTAATTCAAAGTGTCCAAATTACAGGGCTGTCACTAAACTTCCTTTTCAGCTGTCTACCTAAGACAAATCCCCTTTTTTCCTTTATTTCTGGTTTGGTTTGTTTTTTTTGAAGAATACAGAAACACGAAATGCAAGAATGAATTCAAGTATGTCACTGTGGTGTGGCAAATTGCATATTGTCTTTGTTCAGACAGTGATCTGCAGAAAATCTATGTATTATCTCTAGAAATTTATGTATTATCTCTAGAAATTATCTACAGACCGCCTAAGAGCTGTACTCTTAAGAATCCTTGAAGTGATGTTAGTTCTGTAGCTATCTATGAAACTATCACTGTTTCAAATATATCAAGAATATCTTATTGCTAGTTTCTCTTTTCAAAATGATGTGTATGCATTAGCTGAGAACAGAGGTGAAACATTTGAACATTAGAAAACCACGCTGACGGACAAGCTGGCATAGAAAATGAACTGAAAATTAGAGGGAACGGAATTTCTATATAGGTTTGTCTCATTCATTAAGGTTTATCTACTATAGCAAGTGAAAAACACATAGGAAAATAATTCCTCTCGTGTATAAAAAGAGAACAAATGGATGCTGATATGGAAATTAGTTACTTAAGTAGCTATTACATACAGGGATATTGAACAAAGCGTTGTTGTTGGCAAATGGTTTTGATTTTTGATTTTTTTTTATACTGTGTGTAATGATTGAATTAAGGGTATAAAACAACCCATTAATGTGTTGTGACATCTTTTATAAATATTAGGGAGAGATAATTTTGATTTTGTATAGAAGCAATGCATGTTAGAAGAAAAAGCATATCAAGACCTCTTAACCTGATAATTTATACCCAGAAACAGAAAAAACATTTTGATGCACAGCTGAGAGTCTCAAATTGATTTACGTCCTTGGAAATCAGTTTCATTGCTCAGAGCTGATCTATTCCAACCTATTAGTATATAGAAAATACTGTGTCTTGAGAACTTGAAAGAAAGTGTCAATTGCCATACGCACCTACACAAGGAAAAAATACTGCTCCTCAACTGAGCTGTGGAACTGTGCTACACGCAGACACAGACATACAGACACTCAAATGCCCTCTTCACACAGTCAGTACATTTCCTATTCACTGTTTTGATGGCTCAGTTTCAGTACTTCTGGCATATTTTATTTTTGAGAAAAGTCTTTGAAAGAAGATATTCCATGAATTATAAGAACAGCAAATAGAGATATGACTTCGGCACATGTAAGAATAAAGTTTAGGAATAGCTTCCGTTCCTATAGTTTATAGTCTGAGAAGCACAGCTGTGTCTGAGAAACACAGGCTCTGAGATGGTCTGCAGATGTTGATTGTTCAGCCTTGAAACCTGCATTATTCAGATCAGAACTACTGTGGATCAACCACCACCTCTTTACTTTGACAGACACACAGACCTGGATGTTTCAACAGTTTTATTATGTGTAAAACAGTTTCAACAAGTTCATTGTGCAACTTTTTGTGGCTACAGTGGGCGTCTCCTGTTATTTCTCTAGCTATTGAAATTCTCAAAATGAAATATCTTAATTTTGCTTTCTTCCATATCCTTAATAACTGGTTATAACTAAAAACTCTGGAGCTGAAGTTCTGTATTGTTTTCAACTCAAGCAAACTGCCAAGTGAAGTTGGCAATTGTAAATGTCATCCAAATATGGTGTTGAAGAAGACAAATACTGCAATTACCAATTTAAATTTAAAATTATCTTTTGTCAGTATTCAACTATCACTTAATCTCTCAGATCAAGACTGAAGATGTGATGTTATTGATTTGTTTTTAATAGAGAATAACCTACCCATACCTTCTCTAGAGTATATTAGCTTGGAAACAAAGATGATGAAGGGCAGTTTAGGTTTTGATGGATAGACTAGAATATTTTCATTTTCATCTCTGCAGCATGAAAATTCTAAACCCCACATTTTAAGGGCCAGAAAAGAGAAAGGGTTTACATTAATTAGTTTATTTTGAATCCACTTCAACATAACCACACACTGAAAATACAGAGCATAATTTTTTAAGGAGATCTGACAGATGAGTTATCAAACATCTTTTGCTTTATGTCTTTCATAATCTTACTAGGTAAAAAGGAGGCAAAGTTTTCAACACAGTTCCTTCATCTTTTCAGGTACTCATCTCTTTTTGTGTGTTCTCTTTAAATTTTCTTTGTGAAGTTTATGGCACTCTCTCTTCCAGACTTCTAATTTATTTATTTTCCAGGACTGCCCCAGAGGAAAAACATCAAGATGGATCTGATTTTGCATATTAATTGTCAGAGCACTAACATATAGCATAGGTGTTTCTGTTGTTGTAGGAGATAAATTGCATCCTTTTGGCCTGTGGAAATATTGAAAATATTGTAAGCTTTCATGGTACCAGATGGTTTCTAATTACTAACGCCATTGCCTGGAAGATTGCTTTTAGTCACTGACAAACTCATATTATATTTGCATTTAAATGGCTCTCAGAAGTACCCAATAGTTTCTCAATACACTGTCAGTAGGGACACAATTCCAATTCTATACAGTACCTTCACAGAAGTAGCTGCTGGCCAGATGCCTGTACATAAATTGAACATACTGTGTCTCTAGTGATGTCTGCTCACTTTTTACTTCTTTCTTCAGAATAGGGCTTTGCTCCCTCCACCGAAAAACAAACCTCTATCTTTAACATGAACTCTTACGCTTCTTTCATTATAATTTTCCCTGGGCTAACAGAGTCTTCCCTAATGAAGTGAATTACAGGTGCTGTGCCTAAAACTCTACTTAAAACAAAGAAAAAAAGATCAATTTATTTCAGCAAAGCTTTCATCACGGTACTGCCAAAGCAGAGTCGTTATTGCATTTTGTCTAAAGTTGACTGAACTATGGTTCAAAAATAAATTCTAATCAGTGCAGATTGACTTCATAGAAAAGACTGCACAAAACTGCACTTTATAGGCGTTTGTGTCACTGTGTTATGTTGTTGTGAAACCTGCGCAGGCAAAAATTTGTTTGGAGAATATGTGTAACATAAAAAGAAAAGATATTTTAAACGTCAGGTAACAACTGTGTTCTCCTCAAACTTGTACACTGCTGATCACAGACATAAGTAAAATTTTCTTTGAATGTTGTTTCAAGGTTTATGGTCTGAAGTTGACTATTCTAAGTTTAGACATAATTTTTTTCTGATTTCTATAACTGAATGAATGTGACAGTGTGTTTACATTACTCTATGATATTCATGCAACAACAATTTTAAAAATTTTCCAAATATAGAAGTTTTATCTGTTTACAGATTTACTGTAAGATTTTATTAAGTATTTAATTTATCATTAGAATTTATAAAGATGAGAAAAATTTTAAGTCTTTATAGTTCCATTATTCAAGCTAATGGCATGTCCTATTAATTTCTGAAAACTCTTTCTCTTAATTTCTGTTTCAGTCGCTGATCATGTATCTGTCTATTCTTGTTATAGTTGGCTTACATATTGTTGCTGTTGAATAAGTATATTGTCAGCAAACTGCTGTGTCATATTGTCATCATCTCAAATGCAATGGCAAGACACGTGCTATGAACAGTTTTTGTGAGCTGCAGAGGAGGTGAGCATGTTCTGATGTTAAAGGAATTTTAAGATGGGCAACTAATTATTTGCACATATTTTATTGTTATTCCATATTCTTTTTTTTTAGTTTAGGCTTCTAGCGCACAGAATGGAGAGCTTTTCTGGGACACAATCTCAGTCTTGCTGAAGTCAATGTTAAAAGGCTCACAAAGCTCAGATTTCATCCCAGGTATTTACATTCACTGCAGATGGAAAGGTAGAAGTTACTGAGAGATCTTCTACATTGCTCTGTTTGTTTTGAGGGTAGGGGTTTGAAATTAGCCAAATATGAATGCAGACAGCTGGGACAGGACTGGTTTTGAGTGTATGAGAATTGAATCATATTCTGGATCAGGAAAACCAGCTACCAAAATTTCCACCACTCGCACCTTTAAAAGAAATGCATACTTTGCAGAGGGCATATTATTGTTGTATGGTTGGTGGCAGTAGCCCTACAGCTGTCAGTTCACATGACAAAGGCTGGAGACCCAATAACAGCTGACAGGGATGGGAATTTTTTCTCTAACTTCAATATGATTCTGGAATGAAATGTGTATAGTTTATCTGAGTATAGTTTATCTATATCTGGTTTTGCTCAGCTTCAGTTGCAGCCAGCAGGAAGGCATGAGCTTCTCTAGAGAGTGACTCACTCCATCCAAAGGCAAGGGTAAAGATGTGGAGGGTGATTCACCTAAACTATTCACCTAAACTATTTCCTTCCATCCACTTGGAGAGGAGTGAAAAACCTGACTAATACAGACAAGTCAAATAACCAGATCTCTAATAAATTGCTTAAACAGTATCTTCAAAATGTCATGTTAAAAGAAATCTTGACATGTCTAAATATAACAGACAAAAATAAGTTTCAATTTAGTTTTAAGGCCAAGAGTCAAATTTTGCTCAAATTTTCCAGATGAACAGGAATGATGAAAATAATTTTCCTTGTTAAATCTTGGCTCCTATGTAAGGTGCTTCCTACAGTGCAGGCTGTTTTCTCTTCCAGTAACATTTTTAAAACCATCTGTATAAACAGGAGCTGTCAAGGGCAAAACTCCACTGGTGTCTACCAGACAAGCTGGGCAGGCATATGCTCTATAATGCTGGGGGGATATAAATGCAAGCATTATCCCTCCTGCTGTCTGTGCAGCCAACACACCTCAGAATCTACATAAAATCATGGTTTACTCAACATGTTGGTATGACTTGCTTGGTTCTAATAAAAAATAATTTTCTTATGCATACTGTGATGGTTGCATTTAGGGGAATACAGTTCTGTAGCAATGCTGTAGTAAAAAATATTTGTAACTGATCCTGACTATAGGCTACATCCAGTTTCCAGTGGTGTTACAAAGACCCTGCCCAGAGAAAGGAGAGGACATTCTTGTAGGTAAGTATGTTATGATGACTATATAGAGAAAAGAAAAGGTACTGTAGACACTAGATTCAGGTCCTGCATCAGGAAAATATCTCTATCCAGCAATTTAAATTCAATGTGCACCCTTCATCTGCAGGCACCCTTGGCAGGGCTTGATGCGGGGCTTGGAGGCATCCAGAGGAGTGGAGCAGCTCTTCTCTTTGGAACTCACAGCAAAGAAGAGCATTCACCGGGGTTGCTCTGATGAACAAGAACAAAAATTAATCAATCCTTTCCACACATTAGGCTTGTGACCTGCTGAGGGACATTTTCATTTGCATTCTGTCCAAGGTCAAGTGTGAAGAAGTTTGTGGAAGGTGATGGGCCTAAAGTATTTCCTTCCATCCACATGGAGGGGAATGAAAAACATGATGAATATGCACAAGTCAAATAATTGGATCTCTAGTAATTATTCTAAATGGATTGTTCTGAAAAATTTTAAAGGAATATTTACCTCTGTACTTTTTGGCCATATAAGATCTGTTGATTTCCTCTAGACTGTTACTACTGGTCACATCAGACCAATTAGAAGTTACATGAATTCAGCACTTGTGTCCTAGGTTACAATGTAAGATGTAACCAAGAGCATGTATTCTATTATCATCTTCACAAGCTGTTAAAGCAGGTGGGGCAGTGCTTGCTATCTCCTACCATGGCTCATCCCTGATAACTCCCTCCAGGAGCTATCTCTGTTATTGGGCCACCAAGGACCCACTGCATGTCTCGTAGAATTACATCAACCCATTGTGATTGCCCAGGGGGAGGAGCCCAGCATTCCCACCTGGATATAATCTAGGGTTTGGAAAAGCACAACCAGCCCTTACCTACTGGATTCCTAGAGGGCAAGAGGTACCACTGAACTGTCATGTGAAGACCACACTCTTCTACAGGATCACCACTTCAACAGAACCACTTCATCTGGACTGCTACCACCACCCTAACAGGGTGTCAGGTTGTGTCCTGACTCTGTCAGTGTTCTTGTACCATTGCATTTATTTTAATTTTCATATTAAATTATAATTCTGACTTGCCATCTCCCATTGGTTTGTTTTCAAACTAGCACAAGTTGTAAGACCACAGGCCACTTGGGCATGAACGCTTCAGATTTTGGCAACTGTAAAACATATCTGGTAAAAAAACCCCAAACTTCTGAAAAGTCTTTGCCAAAACAAAGTCCTGAACTACTTAAATCTGAGTAGCATGGACAAAACCAGAAATTTCCCATTTTGGGGGAGTTTGGTTGCTTAGTTGTGTTTTTGTTGTTTCCTGCTTATTTGATTTGTTTACTTTCCCAGATGGTTGTTTCATTCCATACTCTCTGAGCCATTATTTTATAAATTTTGAGAGTTTTGACATTTAACTGGTCAGGAACAGCAACACACTTCATACTAACAGAACTTCCACAGAATTTTTAGCTTAATAATAATTATCTTAAGCCTAGAAATCAAAAAAATAATTTGTATTTAAAGCTGAAAAGAAACAAAAAGTTCATGGAAGAGAATGGTTGTTATCTCAGCTTTAAATACAACCTTTATTAATGACAGACAAAATGAGGGCTAAGGCTCTTGTCTTCCTCACTACAAACCTCTACAAACATCTGCTTTTGATGTTTGTATATTTTATATATATATATATATATTTAAAAAAATATATGTATATTTATATATTTCTTTCTCATACAGTAAAATATTACTGAATATACTTCTAGCTTTTTATGAAAGGGACCAATACATGTCAAATATTTTTGATGTTTCATATGTTTTTGAAATAATATGACTCTGGCTGGAACGGATTTATAGACCCTTAAGATAGTTTGTGGTAGTTTTTTGCCTCAGATCCACAGCAGAAAATGTAAGGATCGGCAAATCCTGAGCAACTGACTGGGTAGAGAGCTGTTTGACTTGAAGATTAAAAACAGTAAAACAACAATCCTTGGCACTATTTGGAGTTGATATTAAATTAAATCAAGGAAATGCAGTATGCTCAGTACTCCTGAATATGAGTATGGGGGCAGTGTCAAAATTGCTGTGTACAAAATAGCTACAAGAAGTATTTTGCTATTTTAAATCAAACTAGTAAAGCAGTGCTATCAGTGGAATCTATTAATTTCAATTTTATTATGACAGCCTACCTGAAATTCTTTCTGTCATTATCTTTTTTTTTTTTTTTTTTTTTTTTATTTTTTCAGTAAACTCTTTCTAAATTTTGGGAATT
>VZRS01007227.1:173098-232254 GCA_013398055.1 Ifrita kowaldi
TTGTTTTTTTTTTTTTTTTTTTTTTTTTTTTTTTTAATTGATCAGTCAACTCTTTCTAAATTTTGGGAATTTCTGTTAACCAGTGGAGTACTATCACATTTTTTCTCTAATGAAGAAAGAGCTACGTCTCTATATGAAGCATAAAAGTGTATGACTGGTGTATAAATTAACCAACAAGCAGACCACAGTCTAATCCATTTATTCTTTCAAGTACCATTGACTTCTGGACTTGTTTTGCATCAGAAACAATTGCTACTGTCTTATATAATTAAAATAATAAATCTTTTTGCTTTGTAGCATTGTTCAGTAAACCCAAAGCCTCTTTCAAAGCTGAAGGATGATTTCATTTGCTTTAAGGGATCTCTTCCTAGCAGGATTTAATATGTATATGTGTGCATATTTAAGCTAGTTTGTTACAGAATTTCTCTGTTGCCTTTGTCGTAACTACTGCTTTAGGGAGATACATGCCTGGGTACAGCACTATGGCCAGGAGAGAAGACCAAGAAAACCTTCTGGAAATCTGATAACTGTGGATTTATGGAAAGATCTCTCAATATGATTTTAAAAGCTTATTGAGCAAATGAACATTCACTTGCACTTAGTACATTGTATCTGAGTAATACTGAAATTTTAAGTTGTCCACAGTTACCAGGTAAAGAAATGGATTTAGATCTGAAAAACCATGAGCAAAATTTCTGTCATATAAAGCAACAGTTCCTGAAAGGAATCTATATACTTGAATTTAAACATGGAGTCTAAGCAATGTTAATAGAATTCTGAGCAGGTTGTTTTCCTTTAAAGTTAGTTATTAATTTTCCTTTTGATTCAGTGTGATCATCTACAGTAATAAAAACCTGAAAAGAGTTAACAGAGTATGGTCACTGTCATTACTGATGACAGGATTTAAGATGGGACATTTGTGCATCGATATATCTCCCGGTTGTTAATTATACGAAGCTATTGTCTCTATGACTGCCTGTCCATGGATATGGAGCTATAACATGCAATACTGACCTACGTTATTGGAAACCATTTTATTACTTGTCTCGTTATAGCTCCTACTGAGGATATTAAGTTAGTCCTTGCCATCTGAAAATAAACTATTTTATTAGTGATGGAACTGCCAAGGACATTACAGGGCTCCCTGGAATTCTGTCAAGGAAATGTCAATTTGATCAATACCGTAGAAGTAGAAAGCTCTATGAAAATAAGGCAAAGCAGGACAAAGCACACTTGCCACATGAAAAGAGAAAACCAAAGTTTCAGGGACAGTTCTATTGAGACAAAAATCTTCATATGTGTAAATTTACAGTTTAGATTCAGCATTCAAAATGCAGGATATGTGTAAGGTAGATGAAATTAGATAAATTTGTGTGCACTAGACTTTCACAAACCTCCTAACACCCAGAGGAGTAAATTCAAGTGCCACATGTCAATCTGCTACTACCACCACTGGCCTAATTTATCAATTTACACCCATACTTTCAAACAAGTTTAAATAAACAACAGCAGAAAATATTATAACAGGAAATATTATAAAGGGAATCAAAGGCACCAGATCAGACTACACAGTTTCTGGATTCTGTGAGATGATCTTGCCACTTGTTTCTGACAATTTTGATAGTAATTTTGTGCTAAATTGACCCAAACAGATAGTTTACAGTTATTATTGACCAATGTTCAGCATTGATACAGAGAAGTAATTGGGCCGGAAGTTAGTATAGCTCTATTTAACTAGAGTATAATTCATCATGGGTGAATAACACACAGGGACATTGAATTAAAACCTGTGATGATTTATAAATTCCATGTTTTCAATGAAATATGAAAACTCTTTAAAAAATAATTGACTTTAATTAAGTGTTCTTTTTATGTTCTATTATTTCAGATTACTGAAGATAAAAGGAATCTAGTTTGTGTTCTAGATGGATCAGCAAAAGTAGCAAAAGTTCCTCACCAAAAGACCAAATACTAATAAAAAATTTTTAAAGGATTTTGGAGACTTGTTCTCTGTCAAGAAACACTGCTGTCTGTTTTCTTGAACCATTCCAGATGAGAAAGAACATTTCACAGATACTAGAAGCAATGAAATACCATTTTAGCGAAAGGAAACAAGGCTATTCTTAATGACACTAGTATAACTGGTGTTTAAATAGTATAACTAAATCATAATCTTGATCATCCAAAGAGTTGAAAATGCATATTATATAGAGGGCGTATAATGTTCAGTTTTAAAATGAGGAAGCTGTAACAAAGATTCACTCCTCTGTAATTCACTGTTGAGCTTGTGAAAGGCAGCTGCTATGTTGACTGGCTGGGCTGTTAATCGTGTGCCATGTGCCAGTACGTAAGCATTTACAGAGCCGAGACCCATGTTATAACTAACCTCACTGTAGCATCATAGGTCGAGCAAAAAATGAAGAAGTGCTATTTGGATTTTTCTGGACACCTTTGTTAAAATATCTTTGTCACAGGGTCTCTTGTAAGGAGATAGATGTAGACATAGATATAGATAGATAGATATAGATAAATACACGTGTGTGATGACATTTTCATACCACTTCTCATGTTGCTCTGTACAAGATTTAATTATTTCCCCCAAGATGGAAGGGGTTAAATGGCATGATACTGTCATTCTATGTGTGCTTTGGATGGGAAATGCTTCTCCCATCATCATGTGGGCCAGAGAAATGAGCCTGCATTTGCCTGGCAGGGGGTTTGTTAAAAATCTTTTGCTGCCTTATCTTTTGAGAACAGTTGGCTGGTAAAAGTTGCATATTGAATTTATTGAGCTCATTTATATTTCAAAACATGTTTATATCTGTCAGTGAGCAGTTTTGTAACATCCCTCTTATATTTTACATCAACAGTATTAACTACAATTCATGTTGTTCATTTGCTATTAAAAGTAACAGATGGTACACTAAGCTGTTTTTTCTACGACATAAAGCATCCACTCAGTCGACATTAAATGTGTTTCTACTCTGAAAATTGGCTTTCATAAAATGCACTTTGTGGAAGTCACATTTATCATTTCTTGATGAGTCTTGGATGAAATAAACTCTTCTTTATAACTAATACACTGGATTTTGCAACTGCTTGCAGCTTTGGGTGGTTTGTAAGAATAAACCTGGTTTTAATGGTGCCAGAATCCACAAAGGAAAAAGGATTTGCAGTGAGGATTTATGTACCAATTTTGTTCGTGTTACACAGCTGGGCACAGATTCTAGCTCCGTCCCCAGACCTATACTAGCTTTACCAAAAAAAAGGCACACCAAAATAAAAATATGCAAACCAGAATATGACTAAATTTCCTCTTAGACCAGCCAGATAAACTCTAGAAGTGCTTTTGACAGCTTAATCAAGTCTACACCAGCCCACAGCTGGAACTGCTGTCACACTGTCTGTCACTCCTCAGAAAGTACCGTGGGCTGCTGGTGTTTGCTTAGGAGTTATCTAATACTGAGGCAGATCATGTGTCTTTGACTAATCTGGCAGGTGAAGCTTCCTTGTGCCAAGATAATACAGATTATTATGAAAAACTCTTGTCTCTCATTGTTACCTATGTCAGGATTATTTTTTAAGATTTCTGTTTTGATTTGGCAGCTTCGATTAATCTCTTATTGCAAAGTAACAGGAATTGCTGAGAGATGCTATCTTATGGCTCTTTCTGTTTTCTTCACTCTTTTTCTCGAATAGCATGGTGTTATTTTTCCTAGCTAGTTGTTCTCTTTAAACTCTGAAGATCCCAAATGAAAACGTAAGAGAGAGGGATAAAAAGAATCCTTTAATTACAAGTCAGGGAACACTAAAAAAGTGCTGGGCCATTTAGTGTTTTACAAAGGGTAACAGAGACACCTAATGGCAAAAAAAAGGAACTTGTTTAACCACAGCCAGGAACAAAACACTCCTTTTACGGAAATTCGAGGTAATGTGACTTATGTGCCAAAGCAAATTTTCCTTTTGATATTCTAGTCTGGATGTAATATAGATGAATGCAGAAAGTACAAGAATTTATGCACAAGAAAATAGATGGTGATAGTTGTCACCTGATTGTTCATTTCGTTAAAAGTTCTCACCTCTAAGCAATTAATTCTAATTTTAAAATTCTTTCCTTGTCTTCTATACGAATATCACTGCAATAGTGCTTGGTTAATGGTGAGAGAAATATGTTTTTTGATTTATTTCAAGAAAATTCAATCAAAATATAGTGCTTTATCACAACTTCAACTACATTGAAAAGGATTGATATAAGCCAAGACAGTCAAAAGATGTAAAAGAACATGTTCTGAGGGTTTTCTTAAAAAGAAAAGTAAAATGTTGAAAGGGAATCACCCATTTTCTCTGTCTTCTTTGTAAAGCTGTCATGCAAATGGAAATCAACTGACAACTGAAAATCAGGTTTCACCTGTCCATTAGAAGACAAAGGTGAAACTCAAACAAGAACATCAGGTTCACAAATAAAGTGGATATAGATAGTACATGAAACTTGACACAGTTGGAATAGCTGCCTCGCTGAGAAAATGCTTCTCTGCTGGCATCAACAGAAAGCACACCAAAATCACGGTGATGCAATTGAGGTGAAATGTTGAAATGATGCCATTTCTGGGTACAATAAAGAGAATGGAATAAGCAAAGACTAATAGTCTACAATCTTCATAAAAATCCTGTGGAATTATAGACTTGAATAAAATATGCTGGAATTTTGCACTGTAAAATAAAGGAGTCCATGGACAGTTTCCATTGTATTTAAGTTACTGGGTTGCAAAAGAGAAGAAAAACACATAGTCAGCTGCTGCTGCTTCCTCAGCAGCCTTACAATATCTCCTCCTTACAATGAACTTCAAGTCTCCAGTTCGCCAAGATAAAGTTTGCATCTAATTTATACAGCGGCATCAAGTCCTACGGTGTTTATCACATGGAAACACTAGAGTCAAGAGGCAATCAGTGCTTCAAATAAAACTTTGAACAGGGAGCCTTGCATGGACAGATCCTAAAACTTGTTTGGTTTCAGGCACAGGAATCTGTGTGAAGCAAACACACCTAAACCCAGAGGTGTCTATTGACTCAATCCTAACCTCATCCCTGGCTTTAATCATAGCCATGCAGCCCCCACCAGACCAACACAAAGCTGGCTGGCCCTTCAGATTCTTGCCTTCAATACATACTAGTGTCCATCCTATAAGTTGCTATAGCTATAAATTATCAGATGTCTGGAACAAAGAGATCAAAAAATCAAACCTCTTTCTCATATGTAACATATGATGGAAAGACATTGAGCTAGGCTGAGCTTATTGTATCTTGCCGTGAAACCAAACAAGAGGTTTCATAGGTTTTGAGGGGAAGGTAAAATAGTTGGATTGACCTGGTGGATCTTCCAGAAAATGGCTTTTACATCTCTATTCCTTAAAAGCACAAAAACCTAAACCTAACAAAGGATTCCCATGTCCAAAGACCCACGGGGGAGAGAGACTGAGCAAGTGTCATGCATGACATATGATGCCCTATGTTCAAATATTTGCATTAACTTTATTTTGTTCTAGATCTGTCAGCTGGGCGAAAAGTTACTTTATTCACAGGTGTGCAAAAAAGAATTACAGGTTTCATCTAAAAACAATTTCATGTTTTCTTTTGTATGTGTGGATTGTTATGTTTTTTATCCTTATCTTCTCTATACTCAAAATTAAATTCAGTAGATAATTGCTGACATAATGGGCAAGAGTAATTTCTAAATGACTATTGTAACTACAGCTGAGATCTGCATTCAACAGAAATAGTATATGCACCCCTGAAGAAAATGTGAAATAGAAAATAAAATCAAATATGACGAATAGTACATTACATTTTCCTTACCAGATGAAGCAAAATAGACATGTGTATTCATAGGAGGGAATGAGGGAGGGAAGACCTGACAACAACTGACAGACATTAGCAAAGAATATTACCAACCTTGAAAATCTTTGCTGGCAGTTCCAGAATTCTCCCTCTCAACTTAATTGACTCTAAAGACAACATACTGCATGAGGAGACTTTAAAATTCATGTTCTGAGGCAATTTCAAACCACTGCTGTGGTAAGCTGCAGTGCAGAACATGTGGAAACCTTCCAGAAAGAAATATATTGATGTAAATACAAAATGAATATTGCACAGTATTTAATGCTGCCAGAGATTAAATTATATTGTAAATATTTAAATGAAGAGCAATTAATTTTTTAGATTTAGTTTTAATTAGAATTAGGGAATTTTTAGAAATATGATCATCCTTAAACTGTTCAATCAGTAGCTGAATTATTACCTGACTAAATAAATAGGTTTTTTTCCAATTCCCCCTTGTCCTGAGGTGGAAGGCAACAAGATTAAAATCTCAACATTAAATTCTGTATTTTTAACCACCACAGAGGGTAACATAATCTTTGCAAATAAAATTTGGAGGGCTTACTGGTGGCAGAGGGGGTTTAAGGTAAATGAGGACATTCGCATTCTACCATCAGGTAAAGAAGAGGATGTTGTTTCTTTTCCACCATTAGAAATTATTCATGAAACATTTTTCAAGCGTACTTGATCCATATGAAAGTAGTGCTGGCTTTATCAGAACTTGTTGTTCTGTGCAGCTTTGTTGGTGTTCCTTTATTGGAACTTCCAATTTTGGTTCATTTTGTGTCAGATTGGGTGTCACTACTGGAAGAGAGAATCAAGACGAAACTGAGGAATACCCCCAGCCCCCAAAAGTAATTAATAATGAGGAGTGAAGTCAAAACCCTGAACTTTGCAGGAGCAAGCTTCCAGCTGTTTAAGGAGTTGGTGAATGAGATCCTCTGTGAGACTGTCCTTAAGGACAAAGGGGCTGACCAGAGCTGGCAGCCCTTTAAGGCCACTTTGCTTAGAGCGCGAGAGCTCTATGTCATGGTATGTAGGAAATGAAGCAAGGCAGGCCTGAAACTGTCATGGCTGAGCAAGGATCTGCTCCTCAAACTGAGCAGTAAGAAAGAAATGCACAGGCAGTGGAAGCAGAAAGAGGTGTCCTGGGCAGAATGCAGGGATATGTTTTGAATATGTAGGGATGGGGTTAGGAAAGTCAAGACAAAGCTGGAAAAGGACTTGGCAAGTGACATGAAGAATTTAAAAAAGGGATTCTATAAGTACATAGGTCAGAAAAGAAAGGCCAAGGACAATGTACCCACCCTGAGAAACAAGAAGGGTAAACTGGTAGCAGCTGATATGAACACTGAAGCACTCGAGTTTTTTGCGTCAGTCTTCACTGGCAGTCAGGCTTCCTACTTCTCTCAAGTCCCTGATCCTCTGCATGGGTGGGGGGGAATGAAGTCCCTACCACTATAAGCAAATAGGAGGTTCAGGATCACTTGATGATGTTAAACAGCCACAAGCCTATGGAACCTGATGCGATGCATCCCAGGACCCTGTGGGAACTGGCTGATGGTACTGCCAAACCACTCTCCATCATATTTGGAATGCCATGGTGGTCAGTTGATGTCCCTTGTGACTGGAAAAAGGGAAACATTGCTCCTATTTTTAAAAAGGAGAGAGAAAGGAAGATTCAAAGAACAACAGAATGGTCAACTTTACCTCTGTGCCTTGGAAAACAACAGACCAGATCCTTCTAGAAGACATGCCAAGGCATGTGAAACACATGGAGGTGATGGGAGTCAGCCAGCAAGGCTTTTCTAAGGACAAATTGTACCTGACAAGTGTGGCTGCTTCTGACAAAGTGATGGCAATGGTTCAGAAGACAAGGACAACAAATTTCATCTTTCTAGACTTTTGTAAGGCCATTGGTATGGTCCCAGAGCGCATCCTTATCTCCATATTGGAAAGACTGGGATTTGATAGATGGACTTCTCAGTTGATAAGAAACTGTCTGGATGGACATAGCCAGAGAATTGTGGCCAATGACTCTATGTCCAGGTGAAGGCTAGTGATGAGTCATGTCCCTCAGGGCTCTGTCTTGGGCCCAGTGCTCTTCAATATCTTCATCAGTCACACTGACAGTGGGATCAAGTGCACACCCAGCAAGTTTGCAAACAACGTGAAGCTGAGTGAGCAGTGCAGTTGACACAATGGAAAGAAAGGATGCCATCTGGGAACCTGGATGAGTTTAAGAAGTGGGCCTGTGAGACTTCCATGAAATTCAACAGGTCCAAGTGCAAGATGCTGGACTTGGGTAGCAGGAATCCCACACATGAGTACAGACTGGGAGAAGAACTTATTGAAAGAGTTCCTGCACAGAAGGATTTGGGGGTTCTTGTGGATGAACAACTGGACATGAGCAAACAGTGTGCTCACAGCCCAGCAGGCCAAATACATCTGAGGCTGCATATGAAAAGATGTGGCCAGCAGATTGAGAGAGATGATTCTGCCCCTTTACTTAGCCCTTGTGAAAGATATGGACCTGTTAGAGAGAGTACAGAGGAGGCCATGAAGAAGATCAGACGGATGGAGCACCTCTGCTATGAAGCCAAGCTGAGACAGCTAGGGTTGTTAAGCCTGGAGAAGAGAAGGCTTTGGGGAGACCTCATTGCTGCCTTCCAGTACATTAAGACAGCTTATACAAAGGAGGGAGAGTGGCTTTTTATACATGCAGATTGTGATTGGAAAAGGGTGTCAGAGACTGGAAAAGGTGATCTGTTTAGAGACACCTTGGGGGCTTGGAATGCGTGGTAGGGGGTGGGTCAGGCCTTGCTCTGGTGAGGTAGTGCCCTGCCCCCCCATCTCCCAGCCCCTCAGCGTCTGTCAATCACAAAACACTGGAGGCAGCCCCCCAGTGTTGCCTGACCCTGAGTGGTCAGGGTCCTGAGTGGCTGAGTGACTGGAAGGCTCAGGATAGGACAATAGTTTAAGAAGACTGACCATGAGGCAAGCTCACTGTTCTTTCACCCTACCTTCATCTTGGAGTTTTTTATCTGTTGTATCACTGGAACCCAGGAGTTGGTAGCTATGTCTGCTTTTCTACATCTTTCCTATCTTNCAGTCTTCACTGGCAGTCAGGCTTCCTACTTCTCTCAAGTCCCTGATCCTCTGCATGGGTGGGGGGGAATGAAGTCCCTACCACTATAAGCAAATAGGAGGTTCAGGATCACTTGATGATGTTAAACAGCCACAAGCCTATGGAACCTGATGCGATGCATCCCAGGACCCTGTGGGAACTGGCTGATGGTACTGCCAAACCACTCTCCATCATATTTGGAATGCCATGGTGGTCAGTTGATGTCCCTTGTGACTGGAAAAAGGGAAACATTGCTCCTATTTTTAAAAAGGAGAGAGAAAGGAAGATTCAAAGAACAACAGAATGGTCAACTTTACCTCTGTGCCTTGGAAAACAACAGACCAGATCCTTCTAGAAGACATGCCAAGGCATGTGAAACACATGGAGGTGATGGGAGTCAGCCAGCAAGGCTTTTCTAAGGACAAATTGTACCTGACAAGTGTGGCTGCTTCTGACAAAGTGATGGCAACGGTTCAGAAGACAAGGACAACAAATTTCATCTTTCTAGACTTTTGTAAGGCCATTGGTATGGTCCCAGAGCGCATCCTTATCTCCATATTGGAAAGACTGGGATTTGATAGATGGACTTCTCAGTTGATAAGAAACTGTCTGGATGGACATAGCCAGAGAATTGTGGCCAATGACTCTATGTCCAGGTGAAGGCTAGTGATGAGTCATGTCCCTCAGGGCTCTGTCTTGGGCCCAGTGCTCTTCAATATCTTCATCAGTCACACTGACAGTGGGATCAAGTGCACACCCAGCAAGTTTGCAAACAACGTGAAGCTGAGTGAGCAGTGCAGTTGACACAATGGAAAGAAAGGATGCCATCTCGGAACCTGGATGAGTTTAAGAAGTGGGCCTGTGAGACTTCCATGAAATTCAACAGGTCCAAGTGCAAGATGCTGGACTTGGGTAGCAGGAATCCCACACATGAGTACAGACTGGGAGAAGAACTTATTGAAAGAGTTCCTGCACAGAAGGATTTGGGGGTTCTTGTGGATGAACAACTGGACATGAGCAAACAGTGTGCTCACAGCCCAGCAGGCCAAATACATCTGAGGCTGCATATGAAAAGATGTGGCCAGCAGATTGAGAGAGATGATTCTGCCCCTTTACTTAGCCCTTGTGAAAGATATGGACCTGTTAGAGAGAGTACAGAGGAGGCCATGAAGAAGATCAGACGGATGGAGCACCTCTGCTATGAAGCCAAGCTGAGACAGCTAGGGTTGTTAAGCCTGGAGAAGAGAAGGCTTTGGGGAGACCTCATTGCTGCCTTCCAGTACATTAAGACAGCTTATACAAAGGAGGGAGAGTGGCTTTTTATACATGCAGATTGTGATTGGAAAAGGGTGTCAGAGACTGGAAAAGGTGATCTGTTTAGAGACATCTTGGGGGCTTGGAATGCGTGGTAGGGGGTGGGTCAGGCCTTGCTCTGGTGAGGTAGTGCCCTGCCCCCCCATCTCCCAGCCCCTCAGCGTCTGTCAATCACAAAACACTGGAGGCAGCCCCCCAGTGTTGCCTGACCCTGAGTGGTCAGGGTCCTGAGTGGCTGAGTGACCGGAAGGCCCAGGATAGGACAATAGTTTAAGAAGACTGACCATGAGGCAAGCTCACTGTTCTTTCACCCTACCTTCATCTTGGAGTTTTTTATCTGTTGTATCACTGGAACCCAGGAGTTGGTAGCTATGTCTGCTTTTCTACATCTTTCCTATCTTTCTGTTTTTCTCCCTTTCTTCTTCTTCTAACACTCTTTTCATGTAATATAACAACAAATGGGTTTAAAGGTTTTTATGCTGAATGGTCTAAGTCTATCCTGTGTTGTACTAAATAATCTGCCAAAGTTCCTTGATTTTCCATAGTTTGCCAGTAAACTTTTGTGCGATATTTACCTTTTGAGGATATCTGCTCAGTATTCCTCCTTTGCATCTACCCAGAGCAAAAGAACCTTGGTTTAGCCCTGGATTAAGTGACTGGGGTGTAACAAAGGGGCAGTAGTATTAAAAAAAAATGTAGGTTTATATTAGATATTAGGAAGAAATTCTTTCATCAGAGGGTGGTGAAGCACTGGAACGATTTGCCTAAAGAAGCTGTGGATGTCCCGTCCCTGGAAATCTTCAAGGTCAGGTTAGATGAGGTCCTGAGCAAACTGATCTAGTGAATGGCATCCCTGCCTATGGCAGGGTGATTGGAACTAGATATTATGCTAATAAAATCAGAACAGGATAATGAGAAGTAAAATAAAAGTTTAAAAACACCTTCCTTCCATCCCTCCCTCCTTCCCAAACTCTACCTCCTCCCTCAGTGGGACAGGGAGATGAGAATGGGGGTTATGGTCAGTGATCACATGTTGTTTCTCCTGCTGTTCATTCCCCTGTTTCACCATGAGGTCCCTCCAAAGGGGGACAGTTCTCCATGAACTTCTGTCTTGGGGTGACTCCATCATGTATATCCCCTATCACGGCTTTATGCCAAACAATTGATTTTGTGCCTTTTCTGTGTCTTTAAACTGAGNAGAACAACAGAATGGTCAACTTTACCTCTGTGCCTTGGAAAACAACAGACCAGATCCTTCTAGAAGACATGCCAAGGCATGTGAAACACATGGAGGTGATGGGAGTCAGCCAGCAAGGCTTTTCTAAGGACAAATTGTACCTGACAAGTGTGGCTGCTTCTGACAAAGTGATGGCAATGGTTCAGAAGACAAGGACAACAAATTTCATCTTTCTAGACTTTTGTAAGGCCATTGGTATGGTCCCAGAGCGCATCCTTATCTCCATATTGGAAAGACTGGGATTTGATAGATGGACTTCTCAGTTGATAAGAAACTGTCTGGATGGACATAGCCAGAGAATTGTGGCCAATGACTCTATGTCCAGGTGAAGGCTAGTGATGAGTCATGTCCCTCAGGGCTCTGTCTTGGGCCCAGTGCTCTTCAATATCTTCATCAGTCACACTGACAGTGGGATCAAGTGCACACCCAGCAAGTTTGCAAACAACGTGAAGCTGAGTGAG
This sequence comes from Ifrita kowaldi, assembly GCA_013398055.1. Lineage (NCBI taxonomy): Eukaryota > Metazoa > Chordata > Aves > Passeriformes > Cinclosomatidae > Ifrita > Ifrita kowaldi. The sequence goes on from VZRS01007227.1 coordinate 185,112, forward strand.
CAGTGCAGTTGACACAATGGAAAGAAAGGATGCCATCTCGGAACCTGGATGAGTTTAAGAAGTGGGCCTGTGAGACTTCCATGAAATTCAACAGGTCCAAGTGCAAGATGCTGGACTTGGGTAGCAGGAATCCCACACATGAGTACAGACTGGGAGAAGAACTTATTGAAAGAGTTCCTGCACAGAAGGATTTGGGGGTTCTTGTGGATGAACAACTGGACATGAGCAAACAGTGTGCTCACAGCCCAGCAGGCCAAATACATCTGAGGCTGCATATGAAAAGATGTGGCCAGCAGATTGAGAGAGATGATTCTGCCCCTTTACTTAGCCCTTGTGAAAGATATGGACCTGTTAGAGAGAGTACAGAGGAGGCCATGAAGAAGATCAGACGGATGGAGCACCTCTGCTATGAAGCCAAGCTGAGACAGCTAGGGTTGTTAAGCCTGGAGAAGAGAAGGCTTTGGGGAGACCTCATTGCTGCCTTCCAGTACATTAAGACAGCTTATACAAAGGAGGGAGAGTGGCTTTTTATACATGCAGATTGTGATTGGAAAAGGGTGTCAGAGACTGGAAAAGGTGATCTGTTTAGAGACACCTTGGGGGCTTGGAATGCGTGGTAGGGGGTGGGTCAGGCCTTGCTCTGGTGAGGTAGTGCCCTGCCCCCCCATCTCCCAGCCCCTCAGCGTCTGTCAATCACAAAACACTGGAGGCAGCCCCCCAGTGTTGCCTGACCCTGAGTGGTCAGGGTCCTGAGTGGCTGAGTGACTGGAAGGCTCAGGATAGGACAATAGTTTAAGAAGACTGACCATGAGGCAAGCTCACTGTTCTTTCACCCTACCTTCATCTTGGAGTTTTTTATCTGTTGTATCACTGGAACCCAGGAGTTGGTAGCTATGTCTGCTTTTCTACATCTTTCCTATCTTTCTGTTTTTCTCCCTTTCTTCTTCTTCTAACACTCTTTTCATGTAATATAACAACAAATGGGTTTAAAGGTTTTTATGCTGAATGGTCTAAGTCTATCCTGTGTTGTACTAAATAATCTGCCAAAGTTCCTTGATTTTCCATAGTTTGCCAGTAAACTTTTGTGCGATATTTACCTTTTGAGGATATCTGCTCAGTATTCCTCCTTTGCATCTACCCAGAGCAAAAGAACCTTGGTTTAGCCCTGGATTAAGTGACTGGGGTGTAACAAAGGGGCAGTGGTATTAAAAAAAAATGTAGGTTTATATTAGATATTAGGAAGAAATTCTTTCATCAGAGGGTGGTGAAGCACTGGAACGATTTGCCTAAAGAAGCTGTGGATGTCCCGTCCCTGGAAATCTTCAAGGTCAGGTTAGATGAGGTCCTGAGCAAACTGATCTAGTGAATGGCATCCCTGCCTATGGCAGGGTGATTGGAACTAGATATTATGCTAATAAAATCAGAACAGGATAATGAGAAGTAAAATAAAAGTTTAAAAACACCTTCCTTCCATCCCTCCCTCCTTCCCAAACTCTACCTCCTCCCTCAGTGGGACAGGGAGATGAGAATGGGGGTTATGGTCAGTGATCACATGTTGTTTCTCCTGCTGTTCATTCCCCTGTTTCACCATGAGGTCCCTCCAAAGGGGGACAGTTCTCCATGAACTTCTGTCTTGGGGTGACTCCATCATGTATATCCCCTATCACGGCTTTATGCCAAACAATTGATTTTGTGCCTTTTCTGTGTCTTTAAACTGAGTTTGAGAGGGAAGAAAAAAAAAGGACCAAGCAAACTTTTCAAAGCAGTGTCTCAAGGACACGGAGATTACACTCCTCTGCGTGCTCTGGCTGCGGTAGCACGGGGGGAGCATCCTGCTTGCTTCTTCGGCCAGTTTTTTTCCTTTTTTCCTCTCTCTCCGGTGCAAGACGGAAAGTTGAACTTTGTTTCCTGGGACTTTGGGTTTTTTTTTCCTTCTTCTCTTCTGGACTGTTTCAACAACATCAGAACACATCGGGAGAATTTTCCCCGAGGCCCGAGGGGGTGGGCCCTCACCCAGCTCCGAGGAGGAGGGAGACCACATCTACAGAAGGACTCTGAAATCTTCCCAGGTTTCTCTCTACAGCGAGAGATTTCATTATTTAGCATTATTATCCTTTTCTTGTGTGTGTGTTAAATAAATAGTTTTTATCTCTTTCACTTTCCTTCGAGGAAAATATCCTTTTTTCCCTAACCTGGTGGGGGGAAGAGTGGTTGTAACCTGGTTTCTCACAGAAGATATATTGCTAGATTTTAGCCAAACCAGCACAACTTCTCCAATGTGAGTCCATCTCATGAGCAACAGATCTCTGCAAACTGCTGCAAAGTGAGTCCATCCCATAGTCCTTCCCTCAAACTGCTGCAGAATGGGTCACCCTTCCATGGGGTGCAGTCCTTCAAGGACAGGCTGCTCCAGTTGTGGCTCCTCTCTCCACGGGCCTCCCACAGGTTCACAGCCTCCTCTCAGGCACCCACTTGCTCAGGAATGGTGCTACGGGTGGATCTCTGCATCCCCATGGACTTCCATGGGCTGCAAAGACACAGCTGCTTCAACATGGCCTTCACCATGGGCTGCAGAGGAATCCTAGTTCCCGTGCCGGGAGCACCTCCTCCCCCTTCTTCTCCACTGACCTTGGTGTCTGCAGAGTTGTTCCTCTCACATGTTCCCATCCCGCTGTTCTCTGGCTGCAATTACAACCATGCAATAACTTAATTTTTTTCTTCTTAAATATGTTATCAACAGAGGCATTACCATCATTTCTAATTGGCCCAGCCTTGACCAGCAGTAGGTCTGCCTTTGGAGCAGCCAGGGATTGTCTCTTCTGGACATGAAGGAAGGTTCTAGCAGCTCCTCACAGAAGCCTGTAACCCTGCCAAAACCAAAGGTTGGCTGTGCAAACCCAATACAAGAAGTCATCTTGCAGATCTTAATTTCAGTTGCTATATAAGAAGTAGAGAGAGGCAATCATCTCCTCTTTATAATGGTGATAGAAATACTCAAGGGTACTCTTTCTACCAGCCTACATCTGATATAAGCAAACTGGGTCCAGAACATCCCTCTGCCATTGGATCTCTTCAATGAGATAACTTCAATGATCTCTTTCTAAAAAGAAAAGGCAAGGCGTGATCTGAAGCATTTCCATGAAAACAGTTACAAGACTCTGTTGACCTTATGGAAGATACTTTGTTTTATTCATTAAGAAAAGATTATTAAGATAATTCTTTCCATTGGGCATATCCAATTATCACTTGGCAGCCAAAATGGCTGTTGAGGCAGCATTGAATAAACTGCAGCTCCCACTTGTACTTTACAAATGTGAACGTCTGTCTGCAAAAGACATGGTTTTGAAAAATTGGTCATCTCTTCCCCACTAGCTCATGTGGTGTCAGAGTAACGGCCGTGAAATTCTCAATATTGTCAGCAATAACACTCCATTGACAAAAAGAAAAAAGAATGAGGGCACACACAGCCCGAGGTCTGATGGTATTTGCCTTATTGCCCTTCAGAACATGACACATGATGTGTACAGCTCTGTGTGTTGCCCTTTCTATGAACAAGTGCTTTGGGGGAGCTTACATAATCTTCTGCATGACCAGGTAGGCACCAGTAAAGCAGCTTCCTTGTTCCTACCTGTCAGTCAAACCAATCTGAAATTTGATTTAGATTAGCTCTGTCAGTGAAATTATACTTTGCTATCGTAAAATGTGAAAAAAACCCAAATGAACAACCACAACCAAAAAAACCCCCAACAAACAAAACAAAACAAAAAGTTAAATTCCACCGTAATATTTCCTGTAGGAAGATACACATGCATAAGAAAGCAACTGCAAATTTCATAGTTCTGGTATCTTTCCGCTTGACTTCATTTTAATTGCCTATGGTGTTTTTGTAAACTTTCAGCATCTTAAACCAAAGAAAAGATAGAAATTTTGGCTGGTTTTGAGTTGTCTGGTTTTCCAAATACGTAGGCACTGAAAAAAGGAATGGCTTCTTCTTAGTTGTTTTTTACTTTGTATAGCATGGTGGGTTGAAATCTAAGCGTCTGAATGTAGCTGAGTCTGCTTTCAGAACCGAGCAGTGCTTTTCCCAGGGCTTGTAGGTAATTTGTCATCATGTCAGAAATCGGTACCATACTTCTGATGCTGCTTATGGCATCTGGGGAGAGCTGTCAAGCAGTAGGAGCCACACACCACCAGAGGGTGCCAATTACTTCCTTAAGCAGGGAAATAAACTTGACAGGTAATCTCTGGAATAAACTTGTCGGGCAAATGCTATATTATTTACTGAGTGGACGTATTCAGAAGATTGTGTTAGGCATTATACTGACCATCAAAAGCCTCTGTGTGACCCCTGGCATTAGCATAAAGCCATGTGAGCCAAAGCATGCAGCACACAGCTCTGTGATCAAGGGCAGTGTGGCAAATGCCTCTGGGTGCAATTACAGAGTCAAGATCAGGTGTATGATTTGAATGATTCCCTACCAGACCTATTTTAAAGCATATGTTGTTCCACAGCCAGGAAACCTGCAGGCAAATATGTGAGTAACAAGGTGTGAGGACTCAATGACGAGTTAGGAGTGGTTTCCTTGCAGAGCAGGCAGTAAACACGGAGGATAAATATCTAAATGTGATATGCAGAAAGTTTGGTCATCTTTGTATGCATTGACTTCTGCATGGATGAAATTTAAGAGTGTGATGGGACAGGAGGTCTCCTTGTTAAAGAGCAATGAACTTGATAAGGACCTTCCCTCACCCTTTCCTCTCTGCTACTGTTCCTTCTTTATCCCTTCCGCAAGTGTTCCCATTATAGACAGCTTTAGTGCTTCTCTGAGCCCCCAAAGAATCTACTAGTAAGAAACAGAAAGCAAGTCAGACAGGATTGTGGGAAATCGTATTGAATGAACAATTATGAATTATGAGCATTTTAAAATGCTAGCAATTAGCGTTCTACAATATTAAACCAGCCTGTGTTCCAGCAATTTGGATTTTTGTTTGTTTTGTTCACACAAGACTTACTCTGGACTGAAAGAATCTTCAATACTCAAGCAGAGTGAAAAGCAGACTGGTGGTCCTATTTTGTTTATTTTTCCTTTTTTTTGGGGGGGCGGGGGGGTGGGGATGTGGTGGGTTTACCTTGGCTGACTGCCAGATGCCCACTTACTTTCTCTCTCTCCCTCTCCACCTACTCAACAAGACAGGTAGAAAATAGGGTGGGAAACTCATGGGTTGGCATAAAGAACAGGGAGACTGCTTTCTGATTAATGTCACAGGTAAAACAGACTCACCTTGGGGACGATTAATTTAATTTATTGCCAATTAAGAATTGAATATGACAATGAGAAATGAAGACAAAAACTAAAACACCTTCCTTCCATCCCTCTTCCCTGCCAGCATCAACTTAATTCCTTCACTCCTTACTCCAAACTTTGTCCTCCACTGTGGCACAGGACAGTGGGAAATGGGGGTTATAGTTAATCCATAACAGCTTCCCTCCTCTGCTCCTTCCTCCTCATGTTGCTCCCCTGCTTCAACGAGGTCCTTCCACAGGCTGCAGCTTCCTTCAGGGCATGTACACCTGCTCCAGTGCAGTATCCTCCCCAGTGAGAATATCTGCTTCATCATGGTCCCCTCTGGGGGTTGCAGAGGAATCTCTGCTCCAGTGCCTGGAGCACCCTCTCTCNAGACTTACTCTGGACTGAAAGAATCTTCAATACTCAAGCAGAGTGAAAAGCAGACTGGTGGTCCTATTTTGTTTATTTTTCCTTTTTTTTGGGGGGNCTCTCTCCCTCCTTTTTCTCTCACCTTGGTATTTGCAGGACTGTTTCCCACACATTTTTCTCACTTTTCTCTCTCAACTGCTTCACAGCATTATTTACCCTTTCTTAAATACATGTTCTCAGAGGCACCCCACCCGTGGCTGAGGTGTTCAACAGTGTCCTGCAAGTGGGTGGGTTGGAACAGATTGCGTTCCATGTGGGAGGCCACCTCTGGCAGCCCTCCCCAAGCCCTGCAAGTGCCTGGGCACCTGTACCCAATACAAGGGCTTAGGGAAAAACTACAGCATTTAAAATGAAGGGAGAAATGGAGAAAAGACTGAAGGAGGAGGGGGCATCTATTGAGTTAGATGGGTTGAGGTATCGTGGCTGAAACAGGCAGCTACAGGCTGTACAGCAGGGCACTTGGGTCCAGCAGTTCACCAGACAGATTATACTGTAGCCAGAGCTCTGGAAGAGCTTGCTGAAAGAGAGAGGAACAGCCAACAAATGGAAACATTTTATAGGCAGAATAATGAATAATAAAATTATTATTTCATTTTCTCTGAGGGATTCTTTTCCCAAAAGAAATATCAGAATCAGCTTAGAAGGAAGATAGAGCAAGAACAAGTGGAAATGAATTTAAATAAAAACTTCACAATGTCCTGTGGCATCCTATCCTTACAGAAATTTACTAATTAGCTTTACAGTTCTACCATGAGATACTTTTGTGTTTTACCTGAATGCACATAAATTAATTTATGTGCCCACTCACATCCCATGCCAAACCACTGTCTGACCCAAGATAATGTTATTGATATCTTCACTTTCCAGCAACTTCGTTTCTTCCCAGACAGCAATGATAAATCAATTAATTGTCTAGTGATTTAGTTTTAGAAAGGTTAAGAGCTGCAGGAAGCCAAATGTGTCTGTGATAAGTAGGAAAACTCATTCTTGGCTACTGGGATTGTTAGTGAGTAGCTTTGACAGTAACCAAAGCACAGCAGGGAATGATGCTCACCGTTGTCCACTACAGTGAACCATGTAAGATATCACTATTTTAACTGTGAAATTTGCCCTATTTTAAACGTGGTAGGACATTTAACAGGATTAAAGTTAAGCCACAATCCTCTGCTGAATCTAGGTCAAAATGATGATTGGAAGGCGCTTGCCATAACTAATGTATTTGTGCCATGTTCCCCTCTGCCTCCAGCTCCACAAAAGATGTTGGGTGTTCCCATGCCTCTGCTCAGAGCTGACCAAGCAGACAGAGGAAATACATTAGAAAACAATTGTCTGTGAGTGGGGAAATGTTAACTCTTATGGCTCTTCAAAGCGTTGTAAGCGGCCATTAGCGAGGAAGTCAAGGAGTCAGTTGCTCACTGCAGTGGTTGTGTGGCAGACTTTGTAACGTGACCCATCCCTCATTTCCTCCTAAATCCCTATCAGATCTGGAGTTCATATGCTTGGGAATGTTATCGGGAAACATATAGGAGACAATATCTGCAAAAGTAGTGACTCACCTGACTGTCCTGAATCTTCATATTCATTAGGTACAGGATTCCAGAATCTGCATATTTTGCAACCAGAACAGTGACTGTTTTTATATGTTACATTCTATTATACATGAAAATTATTAATTATAAAAAAAATTTTTCAGCTTTTCTTTATTGTCTTTGGTATGATGTAAATTTGTTTAGGCTACTAGGAATGTGACTGAATCAGACAGATTTTGGCAGAAAATTGCCTGTCTGGCTTTGCACGGCATTCCTGAGGCACTGAGTGTAAGTTCACTCACATCAAACAAAACCTTGCCTTTGAGACAAGGAGGCCACATGAGAGACCTGAGGGAAATTCCAAAAGGATCTTTGATGTCAGTGGGGTATATAAGAGTTCATGAAGATCTTTTGGGGGATGGAAAGTGATTTTAAGTAGATCACCCATGACTTCTGACCTGACAAGAGTGTTCAAAATGTTGTATGGAGGAGTTGCAGACTGATTTCAAGAGATTGTCAGTTCAGTCGTGGGTGGGATTACACATGGAAAAGCATGCTATCCTCCAGTGTTAATGAAATTCCTTTGGTGTTTATGGAAAATAAGGGTATTGGTGAATGGCAGTATCTGATCATTATTTGTTATCTTGTTTTCTATTTCTGATGCCATTTCAACATAAATAGTACAACTTAGTAGGCCATCAGGAGAGGTAATATGTGTCTTCTCCCTCTTTATACATATTTAGATTATGTTCATTCCTTAAATACTGTGTCAGGCAGAACCACTTGAATGTGAGATTGATCTTGCCATCTGTGACTACTGATCCTGGTCAAATACAGAAAAGAAACTGCAAGGAATGTTGGGAAGAGCTAGAGGAAAGGCAGTTTAAACAGCGAGACTCAAGACTGCTGAGAGGAGAAGGGAGATGTCAATTTTGATTCAGAAGGAAGAGCTTCTAAAAGCTCACTTTCTAAGCTGTGCAGACTTTGCTGCAGCACAGAAGGTTACTAAGTGACTCAAACAACTCAAACCAAGCCTAGAAGCAAGATACACTTGCAAAGACATATGAGGCAATGGGTGAGTTGGGTAAAAACCCTTTTATCCACATTGTGGTTGCCCAAATCACTTTGAATTTTTTTTTGTTAAAATTTGCTATCTTGATTTATAGTCTAATAAAACTGTGCTTTCTGAACTTGTCCCTTATAGGGAGCCCTCTATGTGAAATGATCTGGACATAAGAACTTCTGAGAGAGCTCAGAAGTCCACTACAGGCTCTAAAGGACAATTGTTGTTTTCGATCTTTCTCTCTGTGCATCTGACCTTTGCCTGTGTTTTGCCTATGTAGCTTTCACATCCACTTCCTTCTTTCCATTAAAATGTCCATGAAATTGCTCCTGTTGATGTTACATATCAACTGTCAATTACATTGTCAGCATACATCCAGCTGATATCATGGACTACAGTTTCCATCTACTTTTTTCTAATGTCCATCAGCACTTGAAACTAAATACCTGATATTTACATCCGTTGAAAAAAAAACCCTAATGCACTCTTATTCGTGTATTTCAGTTATCTGTTGGCTTGTCTGAAAACTCAAAAAGACAGTGTTCTGCATACAACTACATTTACTTCCTTGTAATTAAGATATTCCTTTATAAATACATAAACAAACAAATAAATAAATAAATAATGTGTGTGACCATATATATATATATAAATATATATAACATGTAAACTTTGAAGATCTGCAGTAATTCTACTTTGCAAACCAAGCATAATTTTCCAAGAACCTGTATCTATATGTGCTCAGGCACAAGTGACAAGTGGATAGAGAATATAATATTTTATTAATATTCCTCTCCATGTATTTAGGTAGTTCTGAATAAAACATATTCATTTAAATTTACAGAATTAAATCTATCTGAAAGCACTTAATCAAAAGTTTTCATGAAGAAAAAATAGGCATAAAGATTAAATGTTAAAAGTTATTTTTTGCCAATTTTTTTGCTATTTATTTCAAAGCAAAGCAATAAAATAAAACCACAAAAATTGCAATTACATCTAGAAATAAGTTAGAAAGGTTTCAGAATTTTTGTTTTATGTAAAAGTAACTTTAATTATCCAAAGACCTTGATTTAAAGAAAGGATAATTTAAAGTTTCAAACTCCAGAGATGCATTTTAGGCCAAATGCAAAAAATGTAGCACAAAATGTAAATATATTTATGTAATGTGCTCATAAATGATTCAGTGTTTAGACACCAATCTAATTTTGTTTAAACTGTACCACTTTATTGTAGGCTACAAAATTTTGAAGTTTGAATTAAATTAATGGACGATATAGCTTCTGGGTGAGTTTTGTTTTCCTGGTTTTGGTCTCTCTCATTTTTCATTGTGGGGAAAAGCTTAGCTTTTGGGGGAGGAAAAAGTAAAAAGGAATAGAGAAAGATCTTCCTGAATAAACCTCTGTTCCTGAATTTCTCTCTAAATGACAATCTATGACTATGATGGTAACTCCCCACTTAAAGCAGATGCTCTGGCTTTCTCTTTGGTCTTTTTCTTATACTTAGAATTTTGGGGGCGGAGGGGGCAGGGAGTATCAGCCTTTAGCGAATTAAACTTGAGATGTTGAGAACCTGGATGGATGGGCTGAGGACAATGTATGAGGTTCAATAAGGCGAAGGTTTCGGTCCTGCACTTGGGTCACAACCACCCCTTGCAGCGCTACAGGCTGAGGCAAGAATGACTGGAAAACTGCCCAGTGGAAAGGGACCTGCAAGTGTTGGTTGACAGCCTACTGAACATAATCCAGCAGTGAGCCCTGGTGGCCAACGAGGCCAATGGCACCCCGGCCTGTAACAGGAATAGTGTGGCCAGCAGGAGCAGGGCAGGGATCCTGCCCCAGTATTCTGCACCAGTGGTGTCACACCTCGAGTATCGCGATGAGCTCTGGACCCTTCACTTCAAAAAGAGCATTGAGGTACCGGAGTGAGTCCGGAGAAGGGCAGTGAAGCTGGTGAAGGGTCTAGAAAGCATGAATTAGAAGGAGCTGCTGAGGCAGCTGTGATTCTGAGAAACTAGACTTCTCAAAGTACTGTCCAAACAGATGTGATAGTAATGAATATAAATGGTGAATGGATTCGTTCAGTTGATGCTGTGGTTCTCTGTAGGTAAGTGTGATCTGGCTGTTTGTTTGCCTGTATACCAGTCTCAGGGTTGCCCAAGATTTTGAAGGGACACGTTTTGCAAATCTCCTTTATTGTACAGATATACACTGCCAGATTATCCCTGAGAGAAAATAGCTCCAAAACAGAGGAAGCCAAATGCCTGGATGCATGGCTCTCCTTGTGTGATAGGAAATTTCCACTTTTGGAAACAGAAGCTTTCTCATTTTTTAATAGAAAAAAATATACTTCAATGAAAAGATATGCAGAGGTTTCCCATACCTAGAAAAAAAATGAACTTCAATAAACATAAACAACTTCCAGGGACCAAACTCTGAAATTAAACTCAAAAAAATCTCAGTACAAAACTCCTAAACATTTCTAAAATAGGTGTTGGGTTTTGTTTGTTTTGTGTTATAGGGGAGGGTTTTTGGTTCTGGTGTTGGGTTTGGGGTCTAGTCTTGCTATAAAATAAAAGCCTCTAGATTCTTAAAATGGATTAAGATGTGAGTAAAAAGCAAGTGACCAACGTACTATCAAAAGAAAAATCCTAGTGAGATGCAGCATGAGTTACTACATGCCACCGACGTTTTTATGCTTAGAGGGGAAAAAAGAAACAAAAAATAAACTGATATAATGTTTGAGACAGAACAAACAGCCAGAGGGGTAGCCAGCAAAAAGATCATAACACATGGCAGATCACAACTGGCAAATCGTGAATGACACAATCCTGTGCATGTGTGAGCCACCGTTAATGGCCATCTCAGTTAAAAGTTCCTCTGCAGAGCTTTATTTTGACCTTCAGCATGGTAGTAAAATTCCTGAAACCATACAGTCTTCAAGGAAAAGCCAATTATAGTAGGTTCTCTGCAACTGGGCTGTCAGAATATGGACCATAAATTTTTAAGTGGGTAAGAACTTGGTAGTGGGAAGGAGCCCTGTGTGTCTACTTCTCCAGTCATGCACAACAGGAGAGTGAAGGCCAGGGTTATTAGGGGATGATTCTAATAGCTAATCATATTTGAGTTTTTCTGCTTGATGTGGTCTTATTCGCTTTATCCTTTTTCACAAATCCTGTCTGATTGAACTTACTTGTCATTGGGAAGGAAGGACTAATAATTTCCAAGCAACCAAACTTAGAGATACAGATATGTTTCAATACCGAATCACAACTAATTTTGTGCATGATTTTCCAGCTATTAATTAAATCTAATGGAGATGAGTCACAATGACTTTCATGTCTTAAAGAATGTACCAACGTAAATATCTGGTGAGGATATACTTGTTCTGAAAAAAAAATTAGAATGATGGATAGGGGAGGAACACCTTTGTGTTTTGTGCTGTTTTGTGTTAAGGAATACTGATGAAACAAGAGCAAAAGGGTGTAATAGACCTTGGGAACCACTGGAGTATTGAGGTTGTAGCCTGCAGTAAAAGCTGGGCAAAATACAGCCAATTCTAGCTACATTTTAGATTTAAGAGGATACAGATATCAAAGTAAAGCAACAGTGCCATTAGCTTCCTGATATAACTAGAAAACACCTGCAAAATCCCTTAGTCTTACATGTTGAAACTTGGTTTATTTATATTTTGTCTTTCCAATCGGTTTTCTATTTGGTATCATTGAGTTCTCGGGCAGATGACTTCTGTTGGAGTGTCTTGACTCTATTTCAGTTTTACTTAGCTAATTAACAATATTATTTTAAGCTAATCACTATCATTCTCTTCTAAAATACATGTCATTGTGTGCCATAAAAAATGTAATTTAGTGCTTGGTGATCCATTGGATATTCTTGTTGCTGTTTTTTTCAAAGAAATACCTCTTCTCTTAACCCTGTTAATTTTCGGCGTTCAACTCTTAAGAGTCCATATTTTCTATGTTTTGGAATAAGTCTTTTTTCTCCCAATAAAAGGACATCACTTTAGAATTTGTAAGAAAATATTTTATTGCACCGTAGAATAACATTCCTACCTTCCTTTTCACTGTAAAGGTGTCTCATGGCTCAGAAGTGGTTCTGCAATATTTCTGAAAACTATAGGGTCAGCTGTGGCCTGAACTCTGGAAGTTACAGAAAAACCTCTTATGCTTTCAAAAGCATTTATGTTTTCTCTTGCCTTGTTTGTTTTTTTTTAATGTGTAAAATGTAGCTTGTTTAATTCAGTATATAAACTTGGTTTAATTCATTTTAAGGGCCTGCTTGTTTCTTGAAATTGTCTCAAGAAAAGGCTATGCTGCTCAATAGTATTATCTTTGCTTAATGTGCATGCCGGAGAGGGCCTTTAAAACACATTTAATGGTCTTCCATTAAATGGCTACCATCAGGTGAAGGTTTTATTCTTTTCAATATTCCTAACATCTTGATGTGTGACTGCAAAACAGGGGTTGAAGTAAATGCTCTGCTACAGCACTCGCTATAGTCATGTTTTCTGTGCAATTAAGTCCCTGTAATGGAACAGGAATTTACAAATGTGAGATTTTGGTTAAGATATGAGAAGTATAATGCAGAAAATGTTTTATTATTAAAAAATTATCTGTCCAAAGGTTTGTTATTTCAAACTGTTAACATTTTGTATTTGTATTGCAATACTGTAAATGTTTCTGAATGAAAATCTCAGCAAGGATTATTATCTCATCTGCAGGTTCTATCCATCTAGATATAGATGAAACCTCTTGTAAATTAGGTTGCCTGCACTGGCTTTCCCTCCCTTCTCCTGTCCCAGCTTGAGCTCCCTGTGTACTCAGAACACTATGGAGTATTTCACTGGTGATTCCACAAGAGCTTCATGCACAGCGGTACTTCTTCCCTATTCCTACTCTGAATATTGCGTTTGTTTTCTTTCCTTTTTCTCTCCCTCTGAGCTGACCAAAGAAAATGTTCTTTGTGATTTCAGCCATTCAGAACCAAATGACAATACCTTTGTAGTTCTCTTTTGTAGATCTATTTTCCTGAATTCAGGCTTGAAGTCTTTGAAGACCACCTCTGACAGTATGAAACTTTTCATAAGTTTTTGTTCTTTTAAGTAACTGTTGCTCTTTGTGCTCCCAGCATTTTAATTAGAGTCTGATTATTACTTCTTTTCCTGTTGTTCCCCAAAATGAAATCTATGGAATCCAAAAATAATTGGAAGCATGATAAATCTAAAAAGGAACTGAAACTGAGACTGAGATCTTTTGCTTGTTTTTCTCTGTAGACTCTTAAATCTCATAGCACCTTCAGACATTAGCGTCTGACTAGACTGAATACTTCTGACATTTAAAGACATCATAAATATCCATTTAACATTATAGGCCTTAAAGATTTGAACAATTCCTGAATAAAATTCTCCATGTGTCAAAACTGAGTGTGATGGTTGCACTTGTTTGCTCAGGCTTATTCTAAATACAATTTCCATTTCAAGTTCAGACTTAGAGACACGTATTACTTATTATGAGAAAATATTGAAAAAAAATTTTTGGAGGAGTAAAGAAGTCTACCATTGAAATGAGTTGAACATTGTGACCTTGCATAAGGTCTGATACTTCAGAAATAGTTGTGATATCTGGGAAGCTTGTGCTCTGGCAGCCTTTAGCAGTTGTGTTAGACTGCGTTTTCTGTAATTTCTTGCAGCATGCAGTTAGCATTATCTTTTTTCAATGGGTTGTATATAAACATTTGTACGGCACAGTTAATGAACCTTGTCATATAACTGTCTAAAGTCCCATTGTACTTCTGCCATTTAAGAAAAAATCTCCTCCCATGATCAAAACAGAAGTCTCTGAAAGAGCTATAAAAAGAAGATAAATTGCAGATTATCAATGTCCGTTTAGGAAAGCTTTGTTTTATTACCATTCATAGCAAAAGAAATAAACATTTTGCACAGTCTTTAATTAACACAATTGCTTTTAAATATTGGTAGTTAGAATTAATTTTGTTGGTTATAAAGTGCCATTTTTCTCTGCCACAGATATAGTATGGAGTTCAGAAACTGAGCATTGGTGTGCTGACCTTTATTTTCCCCAGGGCAAAACAAAACATTATTCCAGCTCAGACACCTTCCATCTTCATGCCAGAATGATATTGACATTAATGTTTTGGTTTTGCTTTTGTTTATTTTTTTGGTTCTTTGCCTAATTTAGTGCCTAAATTGTCATTATTTAAGTCTGTGCTGCTTTCAGCTACAACGTCTTAGTGTTAAGTTTATAATCATTGTTGAATTTTAGTGCTTTGGATAAGAGAATAAGAAATAGGAGAAGAGACAGAGGAAAATAAATTGTCCGTATTACTCATGGTAATTAGCGGTCTTATTAAACTGCATTCCAGTGACCCCTTAGTACTTTCTGAAGACAGAAGAGTAAAGCATAAGGAAGAGATTTCTTCAAACCCCTCTAAATTATGCCAGCCCTTGATGTGCTTCTTATGTCCATGCTTCCATTGAGGACCACAGTATTCAGCCTACAAACTCCCATTGAAAACAGTGGGAGAGGTATTACAAGCTAGAAGGTCTGGGTTCTTGCTTTCCGCACTTTTAAAGATGGTACACCAGAAGACAATGAGAGCAAACCCCCTTCAGCCTTTTCCAGTGTACAGCTTTATCCTTTATTGTGTGTATTCTGGGAATATTGCATTGAAGGGTTCAGGCATGAAAGGTGCAAGATGCCACCGACTTCATAATATTTCTTCTGAAGACATAAAATCAAGTCTTGGTTGTTGTCCACAAAGTGTGAGGGCTAACCCAACAAAATGTGATATTGTTACGAGGACGTGTTAGAGGTATTCATAGATGTCAGTCTCTTGGGTTTTCTCAGTAGCTTAGTCTTGAAAATAATGATACTTGTGTTGTCCACTCTCTTTATATTGCTCCTCTAAGCTCTACAGTGGTACATATATAATTCATAAGTTAAGGAATATGAACTCTCTGCTCTGGTTATTTATAGAATTGACTCTCAATTTTTGATAACTATTTTAAATTAATAATGTAAAAATCTATTGATTTTATTTATGTGTTTCATTTAATATACAGGAATATTTGTTGGGGCATTTATGGAATAGTAAAAATAACTCGAAGAGAGATATGATATCTTACATTTAAAATTTGCACTGAAGAGTATTTTGGATTGTTGTGATTTTAAATTACTATTGCATTTTTTGAATTTCGAAGCAGGGCTACATACACACACTTGGAGGTGCTTTAAAGTCTTGCATCAAGTTAACTCATTCCTTTTTTTCTGCTAGTGAGTTAGCATACCCCAAACAAATTAGACTTTACATTATGAGATACAACAGAACACAACAAATGCTTTTGTCAGTTTTTTCCAAATTTATAAGCCCTCTGGCTGTTTTCTTTAAATATTAATTATAGGAACCAATTTTTTCTGAAGAAAACCAGAACCTCGTTTATTCTAAGTCAAAGAGCAGCTAGACATTGGTCCATATTCCAAAAAAACACCTTATCAGATGATTATAAACAGGAATGTTGTTCTGCCCTCATTGGTCATGTGGTCTATAAGAGCATCTATTAGCCAAAATGATCTGTCAGATTTTTTGGCTTGTGTGATACATACTCATGCACTGACCCATTTTCCATTGAACCTCAGGGCTGATATTTTGTAAGTGTTAGTGCAGCATTCTGTGTATTGTGCATGGAGCAAATTCTAAACTGTGTTGCTGTTTTAACTAAGCTTTCGAAAATATGTAAGTTTTATGATGAGTCTTTATTTTACAAGAAATTACTGAGGAAATAAATTAGCTCTAAAGTGAGGGTGCTTAAGAAAATAATTAAAATGGTTCATTTCTGTTATCTCTGAATGATTTTTATTGCCTTATGGCTTCCCTTACTCCTTTGCAAGCTGTACAGCTTGAGTCCACAGAAGATTCAAATTCAACTGCTAGTACTTTTTATGGACTAATCTCAAACTAAGGGTAAAACTCATGCATTAAACTCAGAAGAACTCTGTAGAGAAAAAAAGAAAAGGCAGGTCAAGCAATCATTTATAGTAATTTATTTGCTTCACTACATATTCACTATGCACTGTGACATTAATTTGCAGACAGTAATCATGACTACTAGTTGCCCATAATGGTGTTCTGTCCAAATTCTACTACAACAAACTAAAGCCAGTTACACCTCTTTATTTTCTGAAGTCTTCAGAAGTTTTTTGGGCTTTTTTTTCTTTTCCCCATTTCTTCAATGTAAATTCAACCAATAAAGTACAGAAGAAGGTACAAAAAAGGTTTTAGCTTCAAATACCACGATAATGACGTAAACGTGGTTTCATTGGGCTCCTTTCCCTTTTCTTTCCTGACATTGGACTTCATATTGCTTTTCCTGTGCATGAACTGGGATGTTTGCATTGTTAACTGTGAGTCTGAGGAAATTTTAATACAAGCAAAACTAAAGGTAAATTTATTTTAACATTTGAAATATCTAAATATCTGTTTTGAGTCAGGCTTTTATGTGGGGTTTGTGTGCATGGAGGGAAGAGTTGTTTATTTTTATTTTGTGCCTTCTCAAGCAAATTTCATAATATGCTTAGATGTGCCAGAAAATGCACTTCAAGCATTACTAGCTTGATTCTTAGAATGGTATAGCCTAAGACTTTCTGGTAATCAATAAGGTTCCTGTAGAAGGATTCACTTAAAGTATCTTGCTGATTTCTTTAGATTCGTAATGTAAAAATCTATTTCTAATTTCCTTTGCTGTTGCTAAATTAGATGCTTTGAAAGGCTTTTTAATCTTGCAGTGACTAAATACATTATACATCAATGTATGTGGAATGCCTACCAAGGGGAAGACTTTCATTATCTTATTTTTAAGCAGTGTAAATGAGAGAATTTTAATACTTCTGATATTTATGAGAGCAACAAATGAAATATTTCTATTTCCAAGTGCACTGATTCTACATGCTTGGGTCTATACGGGCTCTGTTGATGTTGCAGGTTAGACAACATCATCCCATCATAAGTGTTGAAAATAGCAAGCCTGATTTCATCCTTTCTTAATAATATTGCAGTAATAACACTGGATGTTTTGCTTCATTTATGTTACATTGTCTAAAAAAATTTCACTCCAGCAGGAGATTCTTGAGTCTGTTCTAGGGCAGAGAGAGGTTAAGGCAGCATCTCTGAGATGTAGGTATTTATTATGTGTCCTAGTACATGCTGTAATATGTACTGTGTACTTTTTTAGAAATTAGGTCTATCATTCTGCTGGTTTTGGCTGGGATAGAGTTAATTTTCTTCACAGTGGCTTGTATGGGGCTGTGTTTTGTTTATGGTTGTGCTGAACATAGTAATAACATAGGGAAGTTTTTGTTATTGCTGAGCAGGGCTTACACAGAGACAAAGCATTTTCTGCTTTTTGTACTGCCTCGCTGGTGAGGATGTTAGGGATGCATAGGAATTTGGGATGACACAGAGCCAGGACAGGTGACCACAGGGATATTCCAGACCATATGACATCATGCTCATCTTATAAAGTGGAGGCAAGAAGGAGGAAGCAGGGGATGCTTGGAGTGATGGTGTTTGCCTTCCCAAGTCACCACTACGTGTGATGGGGCCCTGCTCTCCGGGAGATGGCTGAACACCTGCCTGCCCAGGGGAAGCAGTTCCTTGTATTGCTTCGCTTGTGTGCACAGCTTTTGGCTTTTTCTTTGCCTATGACACTCTCTTTATCTCAACACATGAGTTTTCCAGCTTTTACCCTTCTCATTTTCTCCCCAGTCCCACTGGTGTGGGAGTGAGCAAGTGTCTGCGTGGGGTTTGGCTGCTGCCTGCAGTTAAACCGGGACAATTAACAGTGCTAAACAGCAGGCCTCTTTTTTGTTTATTTTCTCCCTACAGCCTATGCTCAATATTCCAAATGTTGAACTATCAAGACAGACAATTATGTGTTAATTACTTTTGTCAGTTCTGTCTGGTGTGGTTCTTGGACTTTGTTTGCTACCTTTTATGTGCTCTGTCTTTTCAGGATGTCTACAAATCTTGATTTATTTTGATTGCGTGGTCCCCTCTAACTAATATATTTTTTATAAGGAATCAGGCTCCCACTTTCGTCTTTCTTATTTATCTATCCTGCTTTGTTCTTTTGTTTGCTTGTTTGTTTGTTTGATCAGGTTTGTTCTTTTTCTATTGCTGCTAAGGTGGTCACTTCAATATAGAAACCCATGATATTGAGCTAAAGGCTATACAGTACGTAATGTCATTCTTAATGCTATGTTTCAGCTTATCTTGTCTTTTCCTGACCTTTCTCCAAGGTAAAAACAAATCTAACTGCAAAACCCTTGATCAAGCCTTCCATAAAAATATTTCCCCCTTCCCACTATAGCTTTCAGGTGATTCATACTTTCCAGAATGAATTTTATCTAGCAATTAGTTTAATTTTCTTCATAGTTATTGATCTGCCTCTGAGACAATACCAAAAGTCTCAAGTAGTTTTAGAAAAAATGAAGAGCTTTAATTGTCAATAATCATGCAAGAGAGCAAAGTGCTGAGATAGTTATTTTCATCTTTTTCAGATAGATGTGGAAATGTTTTTAATATGCCTTTCATCTGGGGAAAGTACTGACAGAGTATCTTTCACTAGTGGCTGCAATATTTATTGACAGTTTAATTAATTATATGGCGGGGTAGTTTACCAGAGTCCATTACAAACAGAAGAAATCAAAATTCCAACCTGGGATTTCCCAGTGGTTTTCTCAAAAAAAATGCTGTCAGATAAAATATGCACTATTGCCAGATAGACAGGAAACACACTAATTTAATTGGAAGGAAAAAGAAAAATCTGAGTTGTACTTTTCAGGACCCTTCAGGCTCAATGTGTGTTCATGATAATATGTCCTACCTTGCTTTTTGATTTAGAGTGCAAGCTGGTAGGGTTTGCTTGATACACCTTCCTTTCACTGAAGATAGAAAATGGTAAAAAGGTCTCAGAAATAATGACTTTCATAGAAAAAGAATCATTCCTAGGATAGCAACGCTAAGAGCAGTTGAGGACAGAGAAAAGTTTAAGCTGAACTTTTTCACATTATTGGTAACATAAAGCTCTAACAAGATAGTGAGCTTTTCACTCCATTAATGTTCAGAGTTTATTTTTTTTAAAAGATGGGGAAAAAAAGTGAAAAAAGCAGCTCCATATACCATTTTGCTCAAAGGAAACAATTTAGAACTAGTTCCTGGTCATGTGCAATATCCAGTTACTGAAGCTGTGCCCAGGCTCAAAAGAGCAAGGATAAGTGGAAAACTCAGAACAAATTTCCCAAGCACAATTGTGCTTGGCCAACATGATTGCCTTCTGCTGAAGAGATTACTGGCACTAGACAAGGGGGGAGCTCTGGATGCTGACTTTGATTTCTTCAAGGATTATGACATGTTCTTCCATAGCATACTTATGGGCAAATTGAGGAGATGTGGATGAAATACAGAAATAAGAAGCTTGATGGAAAACCTTCAGAAGCCCTCGGCTGAAAAAGTTGGGATCAAAGCTACTAAGTCCATGTGGAAATTGGTTACAAGAGGCATTTTTCACTTTGCTACTGAACCAAACTGGGAAGAGCGTTCAATACTTTGGAGTGCAGACCTGCTGTTCAGAGGGATCTCAAATGAAGAAGTGGGCAGACAGTAATCTCAAGTTCAACAAAAGGAGATGAAAAATGCTACACCTGAAAAGTGTGTAGGAAAACCCAACACCTATCCATATCACCATATAGACTGGGGCATAGAGCAGCTCTGCAGAAAAGACCTTGAGCAACCAGGCGGTCCACAAGGTAAACAGGAGTCAGCAGGGTATTCTTGTGGTGACTTATTTTCTAGGTGCATTCTGGGCTGTATTAGCAAGGATTTAACCAGCAGGCTAGAAGCAATTATTCTCCTCTAGCCAATGCTTATGAGACTGTATCTGGAGCCCTATGCCTTGTCTGGGGCTCTGCAGATGAAAAAACACAATGTTGGACATTGTTGGAGCGGACCCATCAGAAAGGTCTGGGAGCACAAGAAGTACAAGAAGAGGCTGAGAGAGCTGGTTTAGTTCAATCCTAAGAAGAGAAGGCTAAGGGGAGATCTAGTCACTGCCTTCAAATATATCCTGATAGAAGGTATAGACTGATCCTAGAAGGGATCACTGACAGGATGAGAAGCAAGACACACAATCTATAACATGTAAAATTCCAATTAAATATTAGGAAAATGATTTAATATGACACAGTACAGTGCAGATGATTAGTTGCCTGATCTAAATTTTCCCTGCTGTGAGAAGAAAGTTGAACCTAATAACCTCCAGAGGTCACTCCAACCTAAATTATTCAGTAATTGCATGCCAAAACATATTTTCCCTTCTGTGTGGCTGCTTAACTAATATTCAAAATCAGGAAGATAGTCTTGTGTTAGAAGATAACATCTGAGTATTTTATTAACACAGATTTGTTTATTTAGGCAGAAGATGGAGTGAGAATATACCAGTTCTTTGAACCCATCAAGGACAAATACCAGAAGGCAGTTTCTCAGCTCCATAATTCAGATTTTCTTTTCTATCTATCTCTGATAAAAAAATCTCCTTTTTTCTTGCAGTCACCATGCTATGGTTCCTCTTCCCCAGTGTCTGTAGGGGTTTTTGTTTTCAGCACATTCCAGCTTTCCCAGCCACTTCCCAAGAAACCAAGCCCCTCTTGCTTTCCCAGCCTCTTCCCAAGAAACCGAGGTTAGTTTGAGCTGGCCCTTGCTCCAGGTTTCATGTGCTATGAACAGTGATCTGTCTTATAATCCCTAAAAGTGTTTTTGATTTGTTCAAGGGTTTTCTTGTCTGTTTGGAATGTTGGGGGTTTTTGTTTGTTTATTTGTTGAGGAGTTGGGTTTTGGGTTGGTTTTTTTTAAATTATTTTTTTAGGCAAAAAGAAAGTCAAGTGACATTTGCAACACAACTGCCCGTCTAGAAAACATAACCTATTTTGAGACTGGGTGCAAGAGAAATTATCATAATTTAGATGAAACTTGAAGTCTTGACATTTCATAACTGCATGATTTCCTTATGGAAAAATTGACATTCTTGCTGGAAGATGTGAAAATAATAATAATCCCTCAGACAGGGAGTCGACTTACCATTGTGTCAAAATTATATCACAACATGGAAATTTCACTGTGGATGTGCTTGCTTATTGTGATAAGCACATTTTAAACCATAAATTCATATTTCTTCCAGACGTAACATCAACAAGGTCTGTCAAAATCTGTAATACTCAGAAATGGAAGATATGATTGTGTAAAGTCATCAACAACCTCTATAACAATGCAACAGAAGTACTGCTCTGTACTTCAGTAAGAAGTATGTTGTGTTTGTTGGTTTGGCTTTTTGTCTAGCATCATTTCAGTTGTTTTAAAATGCCACAGGCTTTCAGAATTTAGTGGCACAAAAAGCCCACCAAGGAAATATTAATGTGTTTCTTTCTTATTTTAATATATAAACAATCGCTTTGTAGACTGAATGTTTTCAAAGTTACCATAAAAGAAGGAATAGCTACATTAATCTTACAGTTTTCTTACTTTTTACTGGTATACTTATGTATACTCTAAAAATAAGGAAGCAAACAGGTGAACTGAAACAATTTTAGCTACGTTGTTCTTTGCTTCCTGGCATATAGCTCCAAATATAATAATTATTAAGAGTGTAATATACTTTAATAGACATAATTTATTGAGCATTGTCAAAGATTGCTAGTGCGTAACTATACATTTCTCATTTTTTTTAATGTGGTTCATTGCTCTCTGTTTGTACTTGACTGTCTGATTCATATTCTGCAATAAAATTGTATTATGTAGGAATGTCCTGGTTGGACTGTAAAGGCTGGAATACTTACTGCATCTCAAACACTTTTATGGCATGTACACACACCTCTTGTACTCCAGCCCCATGTGGCTCCTCCAGTTAGAACTACTAGCCCTGAAGTCTACCTTGGCTTTTTGTCTCTTACTTAAATGACAATTCTTTTTCACATTTAAAATGGAGTGCATTCTGACATAAAAATGAAGTGTGAGAGAAAAGTTCTCAGGTGAAGTTTTCCTTTCCAGGAACAATAACTCCACCAAAATTTAAACACTAAGTGGCATACAGAGTGGTAGGTATATCACAAGGTTAATGCAGAAGAGAAATTGGTGTTGGAGAAAGATTTTCTGGTTCTACATTCCACGTTGTCACATGTTTTGAAGAAATATATCATTGCTGATTGTTGGGGGTTTTTACATTAAATCTGAATATTACTCATAGACTGTGAATATTTTTAGAGATGTGTGTTTCCATAGGCAAGATATAATTGGCTTTATACGCTCAGGTTTTTTTGTTTTGCAATAGAAAGAGTAGTCATTCAGTTATGGCAAGATTTGCATTTGGTCAAGAGCATTATTTAGTATTTTTAAGCATCCCAGGAGCGTGCTACCGATAGAGCCTTAGTATATATGTGGGAAATAAATGTTTCTCTTCTGATATGAACTTTTGAAAAATAATAGTTCATCTTCAACCTTGATATTGCGAGTTTGACTTTGGTGGAGTCAGAATTTCATTCCCAGAGATAAAATATTGAAGAACTTTCTCAATGTCGTCCAAAACGCTTTTTCAGAACAGTATTTAGGCAGAAATATTTTAGTTATGCAAATTATACCTCATTTCAAAACATTAAAGAAAAAGTCCTGGGTCATCTCCTTGCACTTTCACAGGGGAACAAAACTGCTTTCAGGCATGATATCTGTGTTCTGCTTGTTATAGTCTAACAGAGCAGAAGTTTTGCACAGGAAAATAAGGCACAGGTGGTTATAGGATTATTTTCACATGTTTCTTGAAGCATAAAATATCCCCTGGTTTCATATTATAAATTTCCTTTGATATTACTTGTGGATATTTATGAAGAGCAGAAATAGAAATATATTCAGAAACACTGAAATAAATACAGAATGGTATTTATTGGTACAAATATCTTAATTGTTGAACTAAAAAACATAAGCAGCAACATTTTGAAAAGCATTAAGCTCTTATAAAGTACTAAACTCCAACACAGACTATTCAGTCTGCAATAGATTTTGTTTTCACCTCAAGTCCTGTGTGCAGTTTTGGTCATCACACTATAAAAGAGACATTAAGCTATTAGAGAGCACCCAAAAGAGAACCACAAGGATGGTGAAGGGCCTTGAGAGGAAGCTGTATGAGGAATGGCTGAGCTCACTTGGTCTGTTCAGCCTGGAGGAGACTGAGGGGAGACCTCATTGCAGTCTTCAACATCCTCACAAGGGGAAGAGGAGGGGCAGGCACTGATCTCTTCTCTCTGGTGACCAATGACAGCACCTGAGCGCATGGCCTGAAGCTGTGTCAGGTGAGGTTTAGCTTGGATGTGAAAAAAGGGTTTATGTCCTAGTGGATGTTTGGGCAGTGGAACAGGCTCCCCAGGGCAGTGGTCACAGCACCAGCCTGACAGAGTTCAAGAAGTGTTTGGACAATGTTCTCAGGCATATGCTGTGATTCTTGAGGTATCCTGTGCAGGGCCTGGAGTTGGACTTTGATGAACCTCGTGGCTCCCTTCCAAATCAGGATATTCTGTGAAAATCATATGTCTTTCCTCAAAGTGGTACTGCAGTGACACTTAGAGTGTCTTACATCTGCTGGGTTCATCTACATTAACATTTTAGCTGGAAGAGCTGTGCTTAGGCTGTTTTAAAAGCTGTGGTTTTTGAACTGCTTTTTTTCTGGAGGTGGAGCAGTTTGGAAGACCATGAGCTCTATTTCTTTCAGATGAATCTATTTTGGAAGATGCTTTCTAGGAACACATTGAATGCCATCCAACAGCTACTGGGAAATCAAGCCACAGCCACTGATAACTTAGATCTAATATATGTATTTGGATAAGGATTCATATAGGTGTATATGCTTCCTTTACCAGTATGGCTGTTTTACAAGTGTTATTCTAGCTTCCGAGTCTTCTGTGCTGTGTGGAGGGACAATAAAAGAGATCCGATGAGTGTAAAGTGCTGAAAACGACTCTGTATGATGCCTCCCAAAGTACATGCTTTTCTTCCTACAGAACCATGTTTTTTTCCTCCTTACCTCTTCTTATTACCATAATCCGAGACACTGTTTATGATAATAGTAGGGTACAGAAAACTAAAAAAAAAAAAAAGTGAAAAAAATCTAAAAAGTATGACTTAAAATCGACAGTAGGATTTTTATGTAATATCATTTGCTTCCACAAAAAAATGCAGAAATAGCTTTATTCTTTTGTTTATGTATCAGATTCCCAGATGCCTGCTTCAAGGGCTCTTTTTTTTTTTTAAATACCAATTCATAATGCACCTGCTGGATGTGCATACTTTGAGATGAAAAAAAAATCCTAACTCCAAAACCAATACAGATTTTATTCATGCAGATAGAGCTTTGAAACAAGTTTGCCAAACTAAGGTTATGTGTTTGCATGTGGTGTTCAGCTGCTTAGCAATCAGGTACTGTAGGTTCATAAGAAATGGATGGTGGTTTTGTGTGTGAAGCAGTGATATATTCTGAAAACCAATGGGGCAGGAACACTTTTTCAAACATTTATGAACCGTTTCATACCCTGGAGTGGTGGTGTGTCTGTATAGTCTCTATAACAGCAAACAATATGTGTTGTAAAACTAGCTAGCTGATAGACCATGAAATGCCGGGGAAAAAAGGTTTGAACGTAAGAAGAAGAGTGACTTGTCCATGATTAGAAATATTACTGCTTTTTATATGTTAACAGCATTTTAGAAAGGGGGAGGAGGACTCTCAAATCAGCTAGCTTGATTAGCTTGATGCTTCTCATTAAATTAGTTCCTTGATATTTTTCCAGCATTTTAACCTAAATCATTCGTTTATCATGTAAGTGAACTCATATTCTCTGGTTCTCACCATTTTTCCTTTAGCATGGCATTTTTTGGTGTAATTGTCCTGCTCTGAGAATTATCAAAAGACTTATTTGACTTGAAAAGATCTCTCCGCTTACCCCAAAAATGTCAAGATTTTCATGTGTTGGGATGGGTGACAAAAACTGCGTGGTCAATGCATGAATGGGAGTGATATGAAATGACACAAGTATTATCAAAATCACTGGATTTTTTAATGAGAATTGTACATGGGTTAGTACTTCACAAACTGGTTCTGCTTGTCTCTGAGGACTAGTTATTTGCTAGTTCTCTTTGTAGATGAAGAATAGAATATTATGAGGTCAATCACAGCACATAATTGGTGTCCATCATCTGGTAGGTGTGGCCATCACTGTAGGGCTAATTAACCTAATTTATCTTCCATGCTGATAGATTCTCAGGATTTACCGTTTTTATTAATGTATCCTATACTATTTGATTATCCCTTGTTCATTATATGCCGATTGGGCTGGTTTTCCCCCTGTTTTTTTAAGGTTTGAGGATGGTTTGGGGTTTTTGGGGGGTATTTTTGTTGGTTTGTTATTTGGGTTTTTTTGAGGGGGGTGGAGATTGTTTGGGGTTTTAGGTTGGTTTTGTTGTTTGTTTTAACTTTTAAAGTATCACTAATAGGATATTTAATAGTTAATCACCATTTTTAAGAACTTATTACTTGTTTGAAACGTGTTGGTAGGTGGTGGGTTTGGGACACTATTATTAATTTTTAAGATGAAATTTTATACTAAATCAACATTCTTGTATTTTTTTTTTAAATTCAATTTAAAGGAAAATAATTTTGGCATTCCCAAAGTTTAATTTGCTATATGTGACATTTTCCTCTGAAAAAATATGGTTGACTCACAACTGTAATTTTAATTGGGAAAATTATATTAACAACTTCTGTGATATTCTCTTCTAAATTCAGTGGTAGTTCAAGAGATTCACTTCTCACTCAGAGCTTGTTATTCACAGGTGATTCGTCCTTTTAATGTTTTCATGGAAAAAATGTAAATATACAAGTATTTTAAGTAACTGAAAACACACTACTAAGCGTTTCTAA
Organism: Ifrita kowaldi; assembly: GCA_013398055.1. NCBI lineage: Eukaryota > Metazoa > Chordata > Aves > Passeriformes > Cinclosomatidae > Ifrita > Ifrita kowaldi. Next base: position 211,463 of record VZRS01007227.1, read on the forward strand.
CTTCATATACTATAACTGTAGTTCACCTAAATAAAGTGGCCTACTTATCATCCTCTGTCCCCCTCACCTGGCCCCTCTTGGGATCCTAGGTAGGGGAGGGCCTATTTTGAAGTTTACAGGAGAATTTTTGAAAGATCCTATTTTGGGATAAATCGCCTTCTGCTGAAGCCTTTCTTTTCCATTGAAACACATCTGAAAAGGAAAATGCCTAAGGTTTGTTGGTTTTTTCTAAGCTCTTGATCCAATATGACAAGATAAAATCTGAGGAGTATCAGAGATACTGAAATGACAGGTAGCTTAGAAAGTTCGAGGCATTTCAGAAAGCAGCAGAAGCTGCAAAAGCTTCAGTGTTTTCAGTTATTCTACAGAGAAGCAGCTGCAACTAGAGAAGGCAACAAAATGCTATTTTGTTCACAGTTGCATGATATGGAGTAAAAGCGCAGAGTATAAGAAACGGGAGAACAAGAAAATCTTTTAGCAGAAGAAAATTTTTTATCTGCTTAATTTTTCCCAGAACAAGCACTTTGGGAAACAAGCCGCTCCTCTGGGATGAGATTGGTCCCCCCAGTGAGAGTCGTAGAATGGCCAGGGTTGGAAAGGACCTTGAAGTACATCTAGTTCAAACTCCCCACAATAAACAGGGATGCCAAACACGAGATCAGGATGCTCAATTCCCATCCAATCTGAATTTGAGTGTGTCCAGGGATGGGGCATCGACTGCCTCTCTGGGCAACTTTTTCCAATGCCTCACCTCCCTCACAGTGAAGAATTTATTTCTATATATGATCTAAACTTACCCTCTTTCATTTAAAAGCCATTATCCCTTGTCCTGGACAAATATGCCCCTATAAAAAGTTGCTCTCCCTCTTTTTATGAGCCCCCTTTAAGAACTGGAAGGCCACAAAGGAGGTGTCCCCACAACCTTCTCTTCTAGAGGCTGAACAACCCAAACTATCTCAGCCTGTCTCCATAGAAGAGGTTCTCCAGCCCTTTGGTCATTTCTGTGACCTACTCTGAACCTGCTCCAACAGACCCATGTCTTTCTTGCGCTGAGGACCTCAGACCTGGACGTGGTGCTTCGTCAGGTGGTAGGCAGTGCTAGGGCTGAGCAGAATCACCTCCCTTGTCCTGCTGGCCACTCTGCTTTTGATGCAGCTCAGGTTGTGCTTCCCAATGAGATCATTCAGAAGAAATGGGCTCTATCTTCAACTGTGTATTTCTATTATTGCCACTTTTTCTCCCACTGTAACAAGATCACAAAACTGTTCCAGAATGTCCCCATGTTTTGTTGCTGATTTTCACATACAGTGCAAATACCTTCCTCTGCTAAGTAGCTTAAGTAATGTCGCTTTCAGGAGCAACTGGCAACATATTCAGTCTCTCCTTTCAGTCACTTTAAAACACAGTATTATGCCTATAGACAGAGCAATAGCAAGTGAGAAAAGCAGATTAAGAGTCTTTTATGTCCTGAATAAAAATTAAAATAAGGATATCTATTAAAAAATTCTGGTCTGAAATAGATTGCTCAGAAGATATTTTACACAACAGCAGTGTTCTGTTAATCTATGGCTCACTGATGCCTGCCAACTGCCAAATAACTCCTGATATCCTGTAAGTTGATAAATAATTTACTTGCTGTTAATAGATCTAAAATCTGATGTTCCTGTTGTAGAACTATATAGAGCCAAGTCCTCCAAACTTAGTAATGAAAAGGCCAAAGAAGTCATGTTGAGTTACAGTGCTTTATGTTTACTCAGAGTGTCCTTGGACTATCTGTCATAAGCACTTGATTCTCAGTCAATACTCTAAATCTGAATTAAACAGTCACTTAATACATACACTTTTCTTTTAAATAACATTTTTCCCAAATAATTCCCAACGTTATCTAATCATACTGTTGCAAAAGATATTTGAAATGCCATGCTTATCATAATATGTAATAAACAGGAAACAGACACAGTGGTCCTTATGGGTCCCTTCCAGCTCAAGACATTTTATGATTATATGACTGAGGAAGAAAGTACCTGGCTTGTACCTTTGACTACATTTCCCCTTGAAACTGCTGCTAGTTACCTATCTGAAGGTGCACTGTTAGCACAAAGAACCAACATCCAGTATAACCCCATTTTCATTCTTCCACCCTCTGTTCCCACAGCGTATTGGTTTGGTTTGGGGCTGAAATGCTTTATGCTCTAAATTAGTTTAGTCAAATAAAGAGTCAGGCACAGACATCCTACAAGGAAGGCAGTCTGGAACCAATTTGTCAAAAGAGCAAAATTAGGAATGTGTTTAACTAGGTTGTATGTATGCTTAAAAACAATGGAAGAGCTCTGCTGCATTAGGATTTTATTAAAGAAAAGGGATTTTTCTGCAGCTCCTGTTCCAGCCTCCTTCTTATTTACAGAAAGGTACGTTTTTTCTGGACATGTGAAACACGAATTTGTATAGACTAATTTGTTCAACATTAATATAACAAAAGTTCATTGTACAGATTTAAACTGAAACAGTGACTAGCAGCAGGAAAGAATTTAACAATTTTTATTACACAATTAATAACACAATTTTAACACAAGCAGATAAAGATGAGCAGTAAGAAGGTAAAATATTATGATTATTTTCTTCATCAGTATTATAGAAATGCATTAAAATAAGAATTTGTAAAGGAGATCAAATAAATTGACACTCAACATCTAATTAGCTTATGTTGAATTCAGGTTCACCAGGCTTATGTTGAAGCCAGGTTCACCAGGCTCTAGAATTAGGTTGCTAATGTATAATTACATACTGTTTGTGGGAATTAAAAACAAATTAATATAACTTACACACACCTATAGTTTACTGCTAGAAAAGTCAGGAGCTGCACAACAAATGTTAACAAATATGATGTAATGAACTGAACAAATGACTATCTTTTAGCCCAGGTTTACTGCTTAAATCATAGATCTTTGCTTTTTTCCTCTAGCCACACTGCAATTCACTTTGTTATTCCTTCTACAACCCAAACAAACTTTATTTTCAAAATTGCTTTTATCTGTCATGCCATGTAAAATGTGCTTTAGAAGTCTAAACAAAATAATGCCAACTACCTCCCTTTCTCACTTTATTATCCCCAGAAAAGTCAAATATATTTGTTAAATTAGAGCTGCCGTCCCTGAATTCTTACTGATCTGGATTTTAAGGAAATTTCCTCCCTCAAAATAACTTCCTTAATGTACAAACTACACTTCAGTTAGCTTCAAAGGATCATTGCTACAAAAGGAAGGGGTGTTTTCAATTACTGAATGCCAGATAAATTTATTTCAGAAATAACTAACTTGTACAAATCTAGAGCACAATAAATAGTAGATCAATTCTCATTATCTCTTCTCTTAAAGACTCTTGAGATTTCTGGTTTTGCACATGTATTTGCTCTACAAAGAACATTCGAATTAAAAATCAATCACAATATTGCAATTATAAAGTGTCATAATTAAATTATAAATGAAAGAGAAGCAAATCTGAGGGAAAAAATTAGGGATACAAGCAAAGAATAATGGTCATCTCAGTCAGAATACCTTTTCTATATTCTTCTATTAGAGAGTTTGGACAATGATAACGTCTTTGAAGTCATCATGGTGAAGCTCTCCATCCACAAATCCAAAGATAAAGTGTATTTGCAGAATTAGAAGTCAATTCTCCTTGAATATGCCATCAATAGGTCAAGAATTTTCATTGTAAGAGTACTCAATTTTGTAGGACTTTACAGTAACTTTTTATGCACTATTTAAATAATTCAATGCATTTCAAAACAAAGAAAAATCTTAAGATCCTGATGATCTTCTCTTAAAACAGATAAGTTGGTAGAAATTAGAAATCTCAAGTTCAGATAAATGCAACTATTTCTGTCTATTTACAAGGAAGTGTCATCTCTAGAATTTGAAATTTAAACAGTAAAAATACTGTAAGATGGGGAGTTGCTATCTTTTCAATAACAAAAGGATTTAAGCATCCATTTAGAGAATGACAAAACTATTTTCATGACATTTCCTTTGTACTATCTTTACAAAATACTGACATAGTAGAATTGAAGCCATATGGTGTTATGTACTTGGTTGGGGTGGAGGGATGTTTAGAAACAAAACTAAGTGTCAGAGACAGAAATGATGCAGAAACTGAAAGAAGAATATGTCACTGTCTACATCAGAAGGGCTGCAATTTCCACTGCAATCAATATTTTTGCAGGTTTTTCTCATACTCATGCCCCAGTAAGCATTCTCATTCTGTTGTGTAAGTCGCAACATGAGCATCTTGTTCCTCAAGATTCCCTCGTGAGGAACATACAGAGGGCGTGTAGCCACAGCCAGAGCAAGTCAGCTAAGCCACCAAATCACGTCAACCCACCAGTGACAGTGCACTCCAGAGCCTCACTGAAGCTGCACCACGCAAGCGTTTAGCGTTTGACTGGACATACTTTCAGTCCTCCTTTCACTGATGCAGGTCGTGACGTGTTGGTTTTGTAGCTGGTGAGACACCCTTAATAAATATGCAATAGGTATCGAATTGCTTCTGCTCTTGAGTGCAGGAAACCTCAAAACATGTTTCTAGTTTGTGTTCTAGATTGTTGGATTTTTTTCTCTCTTTTTTTTTTTTTTTTTTGGCATCTTCTGAAGGACTTTTAATGCTACCATAGTCTAATGAGATTTGGAATTATATATTATGAGGAAGTTCCAGTGTTATTACATCCCGTAGAAAGAAAGTCTCTAGTTCTGAGAATCATCTTTATTACTAGCACAATTCTTAAGAAGAATGTTTTAAAGCTTAATTATCATCAAAGTAGTCGCTGTATATTCCTGTCTTTCTCTGGAAAGATTTCTTCTAACTTCCTAATTATAGTGAGGAATTTGCTTAAGCTGTACTAGAAACCTAAATAACTTCTTAATTTTTAACAGCCATTTATATGACATAAGCCACTTTTATACAGAAGACATAATGTACTGCCTAGCTTTCTTTCCAAATTAAACTGTTAAAGACATATACCTCCATATTCCTCCTCACCATATGTGGGGAGACAGACTCACATACCTTGTATAAATACTTTTATTAAGAAGCTCTTCATTAGTTCTTTCAAAAAACTGTTCACTAGATAGGAGGAAATGTCAGCTTTTTAGTCACTGGTTCTAAGGGACTGAGAAAGGAAAGGCCCCTACATATTTCATTAAAATTTTAAACACGTGCCAAGTTTATTTGTGCCTGAGTGAGAATTCTAGAGCTTAATTTTCCTAAGTATACTCTCCAACAGAAAAAGAAAAACAAAACACATGCAAAGGACAGAGAAAACCCAAATTGAACTTTGGCATACTACTTGAGACACTTTATTCCCCCAAAGTCCAAGATGGGCTTGGTTTTTCTGAGGCTTGGAGTAAATGTAAGGTATCAAAGCTCCAAGTAGGAGATTAGAAGAGTGGATTGTTTCCATGGATGTCTGTATTACTGTTGGCAAATTTGGCAGAACATGTGATGTCACAAAAGAGAAAAAAAGTCAAATTAACCTCTGACTCATAATCCCACAAGACATTTGCCTCAAACTACACATTCAAACTGTTTGTTTACTACCTAAGCATTTCCTAGGTAATCAGAAGCTATGGGAAAGGGAGTATTAAAATATTAATTACATATTTGTGAAAGAAATGTAATATTATTTTAGGCTAAAATAATATAAAATTGTTTAAATTTATAAATAGTAATTCAGAGACCCAAAGAACCTAAGTCTAACCAGGGAAAATAAAAATTCGAAAGTTAAAAATGCTTTTCAAAGTTTGCAATGGAGATGTCAATCATGGATACTCTGTCCTGTGTTTTGAGAAGCTTCAGCACATAACCTAAGCAGAAATCTGGGTTTTTAATAAAAGATTTTTTTTATGTTCTTGTAGTACAACTGATAATGCTTATCATTGATACTGATTTCAGATAAGAAGCTGATCAGGATGAGAATGAGTAGCTAATTTTTGAGTTTCACTGCTACTCTATTTCTTCAGATAAAAAAAGTATTATTCTTGTAAAACCAATTGTTGTTTATTGGTTAAAAGGAAAACACCACAGCTTGATCCATTTCAGTACAAATACTCTGACCTTTCATATGGCAAGGTTAAAACAGACACATATAAGTACCTTACTTTATTTCCATTTCCATTGTTTAACTTGATTAATTTCAGTGGCCTAGTTCCTCACTTGTTTGGGACCAGTGTGTTCAAATTCAGATCATAGCAACCTGGTTTGAGCCCTGGAGTTGGGACCTCTCCAAGCAAGGCTAGTGAGGTCACTGTAAGACATTTGCAGGAAGTGCTGCTGGTACTTGAATCTTGGTAGAATCATATAGAGAGGAATAATCCTTCCAGCTCTTAGGCTGACAGATGGTACTTTCACAAGCATTTAATTCATCTCTTAATTTAGGGTTACCAGGTCTTTTAGTTCAGAAGGCAACATCTCTTGATACCAAGGCCAGCATACACTGAGGATAGAAAGTAGTTTTATAAAAGAAAAGGAGTAAATACAATGCAAGAAAACACACCTTACCAAGAATTTGGAAAAAAATTGTGGTTTTCTTACCTTATTTAAAATTCCATTACCATTCTATTCTCCTTAAAAAAGCTGAGAGAATTGTTAACAGCAAATACACTTACTTTTTCATGACTACTGTCCTCTCACATTTATGCAAGATGTATAGACCAACCAGAACCAAATACAGACACAATCCACAGTATTAAGTACTGCAAAACTCTGCATATATCTGTAAATAAATAGTTTGTTATCTGTATCTTATTTAGTTTCCACAACATCACTTCTGTCCTAAATTGCAGCAAGTAGATATTGTAATTGTTCATTTTGCTTTCTCTTTTTTCACTTTTGGTTTTCAAGAACTGCAGATGTTCCGGCTACTTACTGTGTACACACATATAAAATTATTTTATGGAATGAAAACAGCAGATCTCTGCAATGTGGTTATTCATGTAAAGTATCTAATTTTAAGAGAAAATTTTCTTTTATCTTTAACTCAATTTATTTGCAGACATGCATTTGAGTGTTAATGCTTTGGAATAGTCCTTTGTTGTAAACATTTCCTCTGAAAAAGGGACCATACTTTTCTGTTTCATGTGGTCTGTGATGTTAGGAAAATAGGTTTTGCAGAGGAAAGAGATATCTTCTTTATACAGGAAAGAGATGGAGAAAGTTATTTTAAGATGGCTGACTTTAGTCTGAAAACTACTTAAGAGAATCTACCGGGAGACCAAGAAGTGAGAATGATGCCTTTGTGCATGAGTCAGCTCTGAGTCTGAAGATCATAGAATCACAGAATGGTTTGGGCTGGAAGGGACCTTTACAGTCATCTAAGTCCAAACCCCAAGATAACAATAATACTCCGAATTGGTTGAAACTTCATGATCACTCTCTTGAAATATCGAGTCATCCATTTCTCTGACATATCCATTAGGTCTTGGGAGAATGACAATACTAAGGTTATGTGCTCTGAAGCAAGAAAAGCTCTGTGTTACTTGTAACTAGTCACTTGTAAAAGAAATCCTAAAGAGAACCACAGTGGACCAGTGTGAGATTTACATATTAGAAATTAGTGCTTGCACTTTGATTAGCTTTAATTTTTAGACACCCATCATGAGTCTCAAAATTAATGATTAGGTATGTAACAATATGTGGTGATTGGGGGAAATTTCTAAGGATTAGTCAGATCTAAGGATCTAATTTTCTAAGTAATAAAGAATTCCAACTTCCAATTTCTATTCCAAACCACTGGAGTGTTTCATTTTCTGAAATGTTGCAATTACAGTGAGGGATGCCTTTACTACTCTGAGCAGGACTTGAATTTAGGTATGAATTATTCAATTAATTTTTCCTTGTGTTCCATGGTTTTTTCATCATGCATGTGAAACTGGCCAGCTCCAAAGGAGGACTAGAGATTTCAGTGCAATCCACTGCTAAACTGGCTTATGTGGAGTGAAATGTGCTTCTGCCTTCAGTAAATTTGACAAATTTGACAAATTTTCTGAAAGAGGAATGTAAGTTTAATAGGTTTTGACCTAGAAAAGGCTTATTGACTTGTTTCCTCTTTGGAAACCTTATTTTAATGGCATAAAAATCTCTAAAAAATTCTGAAATTCAGTTTCTGAGAGAAAATTTCAAGTGATTGCATAAAAAGGTGTGTTTAACATTTGTATAAATTGTCTATATCCTTATGAGTCAACATTCTTTCTGACAACACAAAAAATGTGAACTACTGAAGGAGTGATGATTCAGTGCATAACCAGCTTTCAGAAAACTCTATTTCTAGACTTCTGCATGACCCAAACATATTTGTTATGTTTTTGTTTGTTGGGTTTTTTTCAACACAGCCTCATCCCTTCAATATTCAGTATATTCTGGATTCTAAATTACTTGAAAATCTGAAAGAGTGAGATTTTCATGTTCTGTCCATTTAAAAGGTACTGAAAAATTTGGAAGAAATTTTGCTTTGTGGAGGATCTGAAGGTAAATATTGTCACCTACAACAATTTGTTTAAAAAGCCTAATGCTCTGGTTTTCTGCACAAAACTTGATCTTCATCATCTTAAAACTCAAACACAAGTATCAGTATCATGCTATGGAATTTTATCCCACCGATCAGGTAGTTAAGCCTCCATAACACACCACTGGAGTTTGTCATGAAGTTTCCAGCAGTTAAAAATCTATCATAATTATCTGCCTAATGACTTTTTTTCTGCATAGGAGCATGGATCTCCCAAAAGAGGATTTAATCTATTAGCTGTGTGGACCATTAGCTGTATCCAGATTCAGGGAACAACGAAGATGAATTTTATCCTGTGTCACAGGCTGCTTGTAGGACAGACGTAGCAACGCTCCACTTTGCTTAGATATATAGTGCAGTATAAATGGGATGAGAAATAGTAAAATTATAAGTGTAAAACAGATGAATCAATTAAAAAAAAAAAGGAACTCTTCCAGGGTTTCTTCAAGTACTTTCTATTTCCCATTGTATAGGATGGATGGCCTTTTTACTATAAAAAAATGTAGAAATGCTGAAAACCAGTGCACTCCCAGAAATTCTTCACTAAAAAGTTATATGCAAATGTCCTGCTGCTCCAAACACCAAGGCTAACTCTGCAACCCCATTGAACTATATTTTTCCCAGTAGTCTTGTTCTATTTGTAGGATAATAGCAGTGAAAAGAGATTAGAGAACATGTTGCTTTTACTCAAGAACAGCATGTGTGAGCACACATAGGAAGCTAGGTCTGTTTCATACAGGGTCAGTTGCAGAGTGTGACAATTCAGTCCTCATGGTTTAAGGTTTGTAGTGGTGCCAGCTATAGGATGAATGGAAGGATGGATGGGTGGATGAATATAAGCTATGTCCCAAGAACCCCAAGGAGCTCTAAAATATATAAAAGAGTGTATGAAGGAAGTCAAGCTTGAGCAGCCCAGCTCCACTCAGTCAGCTTTTTAGCTTTCTCAGTCTACTGGGTCACTTGATGTTCAGCATGTGGTGAACTGATGAACTGAATTTGAACTTAGGCCATACTCTTTTCATCTTTGCATTCCTTTTGATGCAAGCCTGTTGCTCCTCTTCAGGAAGCCTGCTTCTTGCATACCAACGCTGCAGTTATCCAGTTTACATTTTATGTTGATTGCTTAGGAAAATATTGATTGAAGGTGTCATCATGACTCAGAAAGACTTTGTTTAGGCTTCTGGCTAAATTGGAATTCAACTGTGTATTTCTCGGCTTACTTTTATTAAATGAGAGCATAACTTGTTTTTTTTTTTTCCCTGTGAGAAGCCATGGGAAACTAGCAAAGAACATTTATGGCCTTCTGAGGTCATTCACCTGGTTATAGCTGGGGAAAATCTATAAAAGCAGGATGATGCAAACTGTCAGAATGAAGCAGTTGGAGAGGAGATATGACTGGCAGCAATTGTGTTTCAGGTGGAAACAGTGCAAAAATGGATGCAATGTTCTCATATTTGAAAATCATGTTCGTTTGCATGAATTTCCATATAATTCTAACCCATATGTGGAGAGAAAAATAAAGGGGAAGAAATAGAGGAGTTATTCTTCAGCCCAAATATCACTGGGAAGTAATGTTTACATGTTATTTATAGCATTTACTGTTTGTTCTTAAGCAAGTTACACTAAGCACAAAGCCATCAACTGGACTGTGATTATTCGAGTGAGATCATAATTTCTGGCAGATCAAGAATTATTTCCTTAAAAAGATTGACAGAGATACATTACCTTTGTTTATTCTGATGTTTCAGTTTGCTTTCGGACAGTTTAAGGTGATAAGAATCAATTACTTACATATTGCTTTTTCGAGCACGTAGTTTGTTGAGTTCTTGTTTTCTCAAGATTGATTTTAGGAGGTGAAATCCCTGACTCCCAGGTGTGACTCACCAGTTTGGCAGTACCATCTTCCAGTGTGCAGCACAACCAGCTGAGTAGTGTGCTCTGACTAGTGTGTTTCTAGGCCTAATTACTAGTGTGCAGCCAAGTCCTTAAATACAAGTAACTAGCCTGTGTGGATGTGAAGCAGATTTTGATATAAGCATGGGCTTAAACTTGGCCTGGAGTTAGTGTTGGTGCAGCCTTAAATTCAGTGTTAAGTCCTATATATTGTAAACTATAAAATGTCATCAAGACATTAGGAAACAGAAAAAAAGAAAGCCTATGAGAGAAAAAAATAATTTAAATATCTATTCTATATGTACAGACAGCGCATAGAGAGACACTCCCTTAGATGGGTACATTGTTATTGGTTCTCTTCCACTAGAAACCCTGCCCATTGTCATAGAATCATAGGATCACAGAATGGTTTGGATTGGACGGGACTAAAGACCTAATTCCAGACCCCCTTCCATAGACAGGGTCACCTTTCACTACACAGGTAGTGAAAGAGCCCTGACCAACCTGGTCTTGAACACTTTCACAGGGATGGGGCATCCACAGCTTCTCTGGGCAACCTGTTCCAGTGCCTCACCACCCTCACAGTAAAGAATTTCTTCCTTATATCTAACCTAAACCTGCCCTTTTCCAGCTTAAAATCATTGCCCCTATCCCCTTTTGGTGGAAAGTTCTACACAGATAAAAGCACTATAGCTTGAAAAGATAAGTAGCTTAATCACATCTGTCATTGGCATATGCAGCGTTTAATCAGAGCTGTAAAATTTCTCGCAGAGTTTTTCTNAATTGCTGTGTAAAGGAATTATTTGCAATGTGAATTTTATTTTATTTTTACAACACATATTATTCTTTACATTTGGCAAAGGTGTATCAGAACTCTGGTTCATCATTTATTTTAAATTGGATTTAGTGTCATTCAGTCTGATGCAATGAAAAAGCTTCAGATGTGAAATCCCTTGTGAAGGCCTCAGTATTAGAATTGGAAATGCTATGTCTGCCTCAAAGTCCCTAATGTAAATGTCTGAAATTTAGTACAGTTTTGTTCTATACTGAATATTTCAACTATTCCCTGGAAGGAAGAATACAAGGTGATGCGAATGACTGCTTCGGTGTCATCTCTTTTTGTCTGTGCCTTCAGGCACCACTATTTTTCTATGCAGTCACATGCAATAGAGCATGTTGGGTGTTCAGTGTTTGGGACATGTGTGAGTCAGGCCATATGAAGGCTTACAGTGAAAGATTACCTGTGCCTACCACCCTGAGAGTTCCAGCTAAATCAAATGATGTGATCAGAGGTGTACGCGGTTTCCCAGAGGTATGGTACAAACATACGTAAAGATCCTTAAAATAGTTCAACAACTTACTTTGCATAAACACATCTCTCACCTGTTGCAATACTTCCTAGCAGAACATGGTACGTCTAAACAGTAATATATGCCCAAAGTTCAGCTCAGCACAGAAAACCAGTTTTCAATTCTTCTTCCAATGAAGCTGTTAAAAGGAAAACTGACAACTATCCCAGACACTCTCTCTCCCCAGGCCCCCGGGCTTGGCTCTCAAGATCTTTGATTTTGAATATGTCAGCTTTGTCTCAGTGGCTTCCCCTCTCTGTTCCCTTGAGAATTTAAGACATTAACTGGATTCTGGCTTTGAGTTCCTGATTGTAAGGGGAGACAAATACTGGTGTTGCCAGATGCCCTTATCCAGCTCAAATGAGCTTTCCTTCAGATTGGATTGTGCAACTGTTGAACAGAAAATGTTTCATCTCCTTTCATACTTTCTTTGGTGAGGACTGAAAGAAGAAGTGACATGTCACAAGTGTTTTCAGGGACACCTGATTTAGCAGCTGCTGAGATGAAAGGGATCAGTCGTACCTCACAATGCAATTGTTTAAAAGTACTGCATGCATTGCCCTGGCTTGTGAGGCTATCACTGCAGTTGCAGCAGCTAAAACCTTATTTTTGATAAAAGCCTTAGATTTTGGAAGAGAAGAACCTAATGCTGTACTAATGCACAGTGGCAGGATCTGCACTGGCCATAAGTTTCCTGGCCCTTTCAAAGGAGATAAAGATTGCTATTCAGAACTGTTTCAAATGAGGCAAGAACAGAAGTCTCCACAGACCCAAGAAAGCTAAAGTGGTGTGAAATTTTGTCATAAGTGGTAGAGCTGAAACCTACCACAGCAGAGAGCTGAGACTGAAGTGAGGTGTCTGGAACTCAGATCAAGGATGTGACCTCCTTAGATGGATGTAAGTCTTCCTGCATCCTAGACAACATTTCAACTGCCATGGACTACTTGGGATTTTCTCTACACCCACCTGAGATGAAATACCATTTTCATATGTTGGGATCAGATTTTAGGTGTTCTTTGGATGAGGAACTCCAGTCTTTCCCATTTCAAATAAAGGAAGTTCTATAGACAGATCCACAGACAGATCCACAACAAAAATGTAGGACAAAAAAATCTCAGCAATATATTAGTCTAATTATTGGTGCAAATTATGAGCTCTGATGGAGGGAGAGTGAAAAAAACTAACACAAATAAAACCTGGAAGAAATACATGAGTGAGTTAACAACCAGAGATCTTCTTCATTAGTTCCACTGAGGGAAACTAAGACTCAAATCTTTTGGGTCTCTCAAATGTCATCAGAGTTCTCAGCAGCCATGTGCTGAGCTGGAATTAGCATATGAAAGTGACCAAATGCATCTGTTTCAACTCTCTAAAGCTAGAGTCTCTTGATTGCAACACCGATATATTTATTTCAGAAGAAAAATTAATTTTAGGACTGAACTTGACTGGTTTTGATCCCTACCAGGATGGTTGCAGTTCTGTATAGTGGCTAAGATTTCTATAGCAAGTAGGTTTTTTTGTATTCCTACTTTGTGAGTGTGTAAATTGGGACAATGTGCAGAAGCCTGTTTGCAGAGCAGCTGCTTTCTCAAAATGAAAAGATTAGTCTTTAAAGCAGAATAAAAAAAAAAAAGAAGCAATAAAANCCAGCTTAAATTCATTGCCCCTATCCCCTTTTGGTGGAAAGTTCTACACAGATAAAAGCACTATAGCTTGAAAAGATAAGTAGCTTAATCACATCTGTCATTGGCATATGCAGCGTTTAATCAGAGCTGTAAAATTTCTCGCAGAGTTTTTCTTGGTCTTGAGAAGGGACGGTTACAGAGATGCCAGATGCCTTGTGGCCATTGCAAATCCCACCTCCAGAATCTGTTTCTGCCTTTTAACAGAACAGAACTGACACTGAAACACGCATTCATGGCACAACAGTCTCTACAGAGCTGCACTAAAATCCTTTGTGTCACCACAATAACGAAACACAATAAAGTAATAATGATACTGATTTGAGAGAATCACAAGCACAAAGTCATGAAAAGAAATGCTATGAAATGCTTTTGCTATTTTTTGCCCCCTGTGCTGTGGCTCCATGCCTACAAAGGTTTCTGTACATAAAGAGCAAAGCACAGCGGGACTACTCACATGCCTCGAGTGAAATACAGGCTAAGTCGTTCTAGGCCTGACACTTTCAGTTCAGGCTTTCTGCACATTAATTTCTGTTATATATATATATAGTGTATATTTTATATATATATATATATATATATAAAAATTGCTGTGTAAAGGAATTATTTGCAATGTGAATTTTATTTTATTTTTACAACACATATTATTCTTTACATTTGGCAAAGGTGTATCAGAACTCTGGTTCATCATTTATTTTAAATTGGATTTAGTGTCATTCAGTCTGATGCAATGAAAAAGCTTCAGATGTGAAATCCCTTGTGAAGGCCTCAGTATTAGAATTGGAAATGCTATGTCTGCCTCAAAGTCCCTAATGTAAATGTCTGAAATTTAGTACAGTTTTGTTCTATACTGAATATTTCAACTATTCCCTGGAAGGAAGAATACAAGGTGATGCGAATGACTGCTTCGGTGTCATCTCTTTTTGTCTGTGCCTTCAGGCACCACTATTTTTCTATGCAGTCACATGCAATAGAGCATGTTGGGTGTTCAGTGTTTGGGACATGTGTGAGTCAGGCCATATGAAGGCTTACAGTGAAAGATTACCTGTGCCTACCACCCTGAGAGTTCCAGCTAAATCAAATGATGTGATCAGAGGTGTACACGGTTTCCCAGAGGTATGGTACAAACATACGTAAAGATCCTTAAAATAGTTCAACAACTTACTTTGCATAAACACATCTCTCACCTGTTGCAATACTTCCTAGCAGAACATGGTACGTCTAAACAGTAATATATGCCCAAAGTTCAGCTCAGCACAGAAAACCAGTTTTCAATTCTTCTTCCAATGAAGCTGTTAAAAGGAAAACTGACAACTATCCCAGACACTCTCTCTCCCCAGGCCCCCGGGCTTGGCTCTCAAGATCTTTGATTTTGAATATGTCAGCTTTGTCTCAGTGGCTTCCCCTCTCTGTTCCCTTGAGAATTTAAGACATTAACTGGATTCTGGCTTTGAGTTCCTGATTGTAAGGGGAGACAAATACTGGTGTTGCCAGATGCCCTTATCCAGCTCAAATGAGCTTTCCTTCAGATTGGATTGTGCAACTGTTGAACAGAAAATGTTTCATCTCCTTTCATACTTTCTTTGGTGAGGACTGAAAGAAGAAGTGACATGTCACAAGTGTTTTCAGGGACACCTGATTTAGCAGCTGCTGAGATGAAAGGGATCAGTCGTACCTCACAATGCAATTGTTTAAAAGTACTGCATGCATTGCCCTGGCTTGTGAGGCTATCACTGCAGTTGCAGCAGCTAAAACCTTATTTTTGATAAAAGCCTTAGATTTTGGAAGAGAAGAACCTAATGCTGTACTAATGCACAGTGGCAGGATCTGCACTGGCTATAAGTTTCCTGGCCCTTTCAAAGGAGATAAAGATTGCTATTCAGAACTGTTTCAAATGAGGCAAGAACAGAAGTCTCCACAGACCCAAGAAAGCTAAAGTGGTGTGAAATTTTGTCATAAGTGGTAGAGCTGAAACCTACCACAGCAGAGAGCTGAGACTGAAGTGAGGTGTCTGGAACTCAGATCAAGGATGTGACCTCCTTAGATGGATGTAAGTCTTCCTGCATCCTAGACAACATTTCAACTGCCATGGACTACTTGGGATTTTCTCTACACCCACCTGAGATGAAATACCATTTTCATATGTTGGGATCAGATTTTAGGTGTTCTTTGGATGAGGAACTCCAGTCTTTCCCATTTCAAATAAAGGAAGTTCTATAGACAGATCCACAGACAGATCCACAACAAAAATGTAGGACAAAAAAATCTCAGCAATATATTAGTCTAATTATTGGTGCAAATTATGAGCTCTGATGGAGGGAGAGTGAAAAAAACTAACACAAATAAAACCTGGAAGAAATACATGAGTGAGTTAACAACCAGAGATCTTCTTCATTAGTTCCACTGAGGGAAACTAAGACTCAAATCTTTTGGGTCTCTCAAATGTCATCAGAGTTCTCAGCAGCCATGTGCTGAGCTGGAATTAGCATATGAAAGTGACCAAATGCATCTGTTTCAACTCTCTAAAGCTAGAGTCTCTTGATTGCAACACCGATATATTTATTTCAGAAGAAAAATTAATTTTAGGACTGAACTTGACTGGTTTTGATCCCTACCAGGACGGTTGCAGTTCTGTATAGTGGCTAAGATTTCTATAGCAAGTAGGTTTTTTTGTATTCCTACTTTGTGAGTGTGTAAATTGGGACAATGTGCAGAAGCCTGTTTGCAGAGCAGCTGCTTTCTCAAAATNTAAAAAAAAAAAAATTATACTTTAAAACAAAAAAAAAAAAAAAAAGAAGCAATAAAAAAAATATGAATGATAGAGTCATAGATTTCCTTCTATGTATGTCATTAATGAGACTGTCTTCAACAGTATTGCTTTCAAACCTGATTTGCATTTTGAAATCCTAAACTCAGAACTAACTAAATGAAATCATTAATAATGTGATCTTCTATCTATGCTATGTATTTTTATTTTTTTGGATTTTTTTCAGAAATGTCAAAGCCTTCTCTGCTAATACAATTTATCATGCATCACTAAAAACATATGATTCAGTGTAACTTTGTTTTCCAATTAAAACTGGAAGGCCTTCTTTGAAATCTAGCTGAATGAACTAGTGAAGCAATGAACTAAGTAAAGCAGTTGAAGGCTATGGCATTTCTTTGTTGTATTTCAAAGTCCTGTTTCAAGATTTTCTCTTCTGAAAATAAACAGTCTGCATCCCTTGAATTTCACATTTGTGTGACATTGTGTAGCAACATCTCACCCGCAGCAAGAAAATCAATACAAAAATATAGTTTAGCACCATCAGTTCTTCCCAACTCTCACACATTACTAACCCATAATATCTGTAAGTACCTAATATATACACCTATAGTATCTAATACGTACATATGTGTGTATATATATATATACACATTATGAGATAGGTAGTATCTGTAAGATACTATAAGATATAGATAGATAGATAGATAGATAGATAGATAGATAGATATTATCTAATATATAATAACTTCTTTGAAGTTTATATATATTGGCTATGAGCCCTGAGGGATCTCCTCTAATGAAACTTGCGATCGTGTTGTGTTTATAGCAATGTTTCCATTATAAATTTCATGTAAACTCTTCAGTCTCTGAACTCAGATGGGAGGCTCAGAAAGGGGATATTGGGTGCCCATATACATTTTTGCAGGTGAAAGAGAATAAATAAAGTCTTTAATTCTTTTAGCTAGGAGCTACATTTTTTAAATATGGGGGGGTTATTTATAAGGTCAAGTTGTGAGTTTTTATGAGTGAGAAGTGTCCAAAATCTAGACACACAAGCAATGTTGAGTGCTATATATAAAAGAAAAAGTAATTATTTGTGCTTGACAAGCTCCATGCCTGGCTGTTGTTGTGGTAAACATTTCTCACAAACGTCTTTTCTTTTTTAGACAAAAAATGTGCAGTCTTTGGAAGGCACACGGGGTTGCTGTCATCATTTATCTGCTTAAAAGCTCTGTGAAGAAGGAATCCAGAGAATAGCAGATCTGCTCCACATCATTGTAAATTGTTTGTTCTGAGGATGCACCAAACCTTGAAAACTGGAGGTAAGTGTTAAACCTCAAGAACACATTGGTGACTGATGCACATTGTCTGAATATTTCTGATTGGTATATATTTAGGGAACAAAGTGCCATTTGCACCATTTTTTGTTTAATGGTATGACATCTCCATCTAGAAATTTTCCCAAGCAGACCTGAATGACTTGAAAATTTGTTGGTCACAGAGGCTGATGACAGACTCAGAGCATGATGTTAGAGTTGTTCTGATATTTTTATATGAACCAAATGTTCTTGAGAAATTACACTTACTTCTTTCAATGTGTAAAATTTTATGCAGATATTCCTGAAATTCTATCAGACAGGATGTTCTTTATGAGAATGGGTAAAATCCTCCATCTATAGTCCTTCCTCACTTTCCAACGAAGGGAGAACCTTTGCACTTGAGAACTGTCACCTGATAAAAATTTATGGTGAATTTTCTTACGCAGGGAAAAAGTCTACCTGCCTTGGTTGATGTGTGAGACACTAAGACTCAGGGACTAGAAATGAAGTTTAACTATCTCTGTGAATGAATTCTTATTCATTATGTAATTTTTCTCCATAGCTCTTATACTTGCGAATGTTGTGCATGTTATCAACAGAGAGTTAAATATTCCCGGCCATAGCTGGCAGCTATAAGGCAATAAGCCCTGGAGTCCCGACAGAATAGAGAATTAAATGTTGATTTGAATTTACAAAATGTTCTTTCATCATGCTGATGGTTGAATGTAACACAAGGATAGCTCTCACAGAGGGTGGGTATACCTCAGCTGGTTTACCGACGACTTGTGGTTAATAGCGAGGTCATCACTGGGTAGGTACAGAACACTGTACTTCCTCTACCATCAGATTGTATTTCAAAGGTGTGCTTGTAAGAAAAAATAATCAGATTTGTTAAATCCCATTTGTTACAATTTACAGTAAAATTGTTTTTTGAAGGCCAAGTAATCCATGAAGACAGAGTTTAGCCATTGAAATAGCAACCTATTTAATAAATGAGGACTCAGAAATTGGCACCTTGGCTGACCATGGAAGTGGTTTTGTGTCCCTGCTACAAACATGTTCTAATACGACAGGTGAAAAAATAATGTTTCACATGAAATGAACATTTCTTCTTTCTCTGTTTTTGTATATGTAACAATGACATAATACATGCAAATGTCTGTGAAATAATTTCAGGAAAAGACATACAGCATTTTCTTTTGGAAAGGAGTGTCTTATTTTGTTTGTCATTATTGTAAATAATGTATGGGAAACACTGGGGAGCTACTGATCAAAATATCTTTCTGTTGATAACTTGGTTTAGTAGATAAGACAAAAAGCTTTTCTCCTTGAAGCTGTTGGATTAAATGAGTTCAAGGTGAGGGCTAGCTTAGGAAAGGTTCCAAAGAAAAGAGCAGTTTTATTTCTTGTGTAACTTCCACACCATCACATTCAATGCGTCGCTGGTAGAAATGTTTGTATTCTTGGCAAAGTGATGAAAAATGACATGAGCTTGATTACCCACTATTCTTTTTCAACTACAACCAACTTTTTGAACTCAAGAAAGAGAACTTTACCAATAACTTACCTGCTAATTTACTTTAGAAGCTACACTTTCTGAAGTCACTCCATAACTGAGGTGCATTTTCGCACATTAATAATTTCAAATTCTGTATTTTCAGCCATCCAACTCACAAAAAAGAAAAAAAAAAAAAGATGCTTAAGTAATTCCACCAGCTACGTAGCTCCATTAAGGCTGCAGTTTTATTCCATTAAGGATAATATTTAATTAGAAGTAATGTACAGAACTGTTTTCTAATAAACACTGTAAATGTCATATAATTAGATATTTTATTAGAAATAAATATTCTATTGTTATTCCCCCTCCATCCATACAAGCTGCACTGATTTTTACTTACAAGTCTTTTACTAGTTACCTGTCAAAAAAGAGAGTTTCTCTACATGTGGGATTCATTTCTTGTATTAAAAAAGGCAAGATTTAATCCTTTTTTTTCCCTGTGGGTGCACATTGGATTTAATGGCTTTTCAGTTCCCTTTAGTTCTTATGCTCATCTTCCTTGAAAGCTGCAGGCAGAACTGATAACATGCCATCATTCCCTCAACACTGGGCCTTATGTTCTAACTCATACAGAACAAGTTACAAATCCTTTGGCTCTGCTTTCACTCCTTGCTTACACAACACAGTCATAACGAGTAATGTGATCTAAAGAGAAATAATAGCAGCTACCTAGTGTACCAGACACATGTAAGATTGAGTGCCGATATCTTGTGAAGGAATTTCTGTGGTCCTTTTTGCTGTCTTGCAGAATAGGTGCTGCCTTACAGCCATAGACTTGTTCCTGCTCTGATTCTGATAATTTCAATGCACTACACTTTTCAGCTTTCTACTCTCATCCTTCCATGCTTGAACTCAGAAAAAAAGGCCATTAAACATGAGTACTTCAGGCTTAGCATAAATTTCTCATTTAAATAAGGAGCTATAGGTTAGGAATTCCCTGCACACTGCTTAGCTGTAATTTCAGGGCATGATTAATTTCTCGGTGCAAATCACCAGGCAGACACCCTCAGGGGTTCCTTGCTTCTGCTTAAAGCAGGAGATTGAAACAGAGAAGTGCTCATTCCTAGAAGAGATTGCAATTTTACTGTTGACGTACATCTGCAAATTTTCTCTGTGTCAGGAGCTACTGCTTAGATGTATACACAGCTTCCTGATAAGTTCCTTTCAGACACTGAAGTCTAAGTTTCAGGATCTCTAGGAAAACGCCATATGCCATGAGAAACCCAGTTTGCAATGGAGAGAAATGCATCAAAATGCAATGGTGTTTCTCAAAACTTCGTTGCCATTGCTCTGCCTTACCCTCTCCCGCATTGCTGATAACCTCTCACCAGCAGCCCCACGAGCTGAGGAGCACGAAACATTTGCAGCCGGCAACATCAGATGATAACCTTGACTGTGACAGACATCCTTGTTACCGCTCCGCAAGGCAGGGGCGACCCGCAAGCCCAGCGCACGCAGGTCCTGCAGAGGGGGGCGGCCACTCACTTCCTCAGCCGAACGCTCTGCCCTTTGAGATTTTCCCTCCCTCTCCTGCCGAGGTGCCACCCTCCCTGCTCCCTCCGTCCCTCGCAGCCCCGGCGGCCCCGCGGCCCGCCCCGCGCCGCCGCCAGGTGGCGCCCCGCGACCGCGCTTGGAGCGGAGCCGCGGGTGGGGCCGGGAGCGGGATGGGA